>AWUE01018463.1:0-64562 GCA_001974825.2 Corchorus olitorius | reverse complement strand
TTATTTAATTTTAGATTGCTTGAATCTGATTTTGTAGTTTCTGGTTATTTGTAATTATGCAGCAGCAAAAATGTCATCGAGCACTCCGGATGTCTCCTCCACTCCACAACAACCGGAAATAGGTTCATCTACTAGTCGGGCTGCCAACCAAGATCAAGCAACAAGGGAAACAGATTCTGCTAATAAGGAAGTTGATATGATTGACCTTGATGATGAGGAAGGAGGTAATGTGAAAAAGAGGGCAAAAACTTCAAATGTTTGGTCGGAGTTTAAGGATGTCAGTCTTTCTAATGGTGTAGAAGTTGGGGAATGTGTGCATTGCAAGAAGCAACTTAAAAAGAACAAAAGCAAAAGTACAAGTCAGTTTAAAAGGCACTTGGAGTCGTGTGTAAGGAGAAAGATTTTTCAGAATCAACAAAAGAAGATCACTTTCCAGCCGAAGGATGAAGGTGATGGTGATATACAACTCCAACCGGCTCTCACAAATGGCAAGTTTGACATGGCTAAGATGAGGGAGGCAGCAGCACATTGGATACTCATGCATGAGCATCCTTTTTCAATAGTGGAAGAAGAGGGGTTTAACATGATGCAGAAACGTGGGATGCCGGAATGGGAAAAAATCTCACGTGTCACTATAAAGAAGGATTGCGTGCAAGTTTATGAAGTTGAAAAAAAGAAGTTGAAGGCATTGTTGAGAAATGTTAATAAGATTTGTTTGACAACGGATTTGTGGAGATTAAGCAACCAAAAGATTGAGTACATGGTGTTGACAGCCCACTTCATTGATTCGAATTGGAGTTGCAAAAGCGCATTATAAGCTTTTGCCACATTCCTCCACCCCGTCGCGGTGTTGAGATTGCCGATTGCATATACAAGTGTTTGCAAGAATGGGGAATCGAGAACAAGGTGTTTACCATCTCTGTTGACAATGCCGCAAGCAATGATGTGGCCATTCGGAATCTCAAGGATACTTTCTCAAGAACTCGAAAGTTGCTTTGTGGAGGCAAGCTATTTCATGTTCGATGTTGTGCGCATATCTTGAATCTCATGGTTCAAGATGGACTTTCTGAGATTGCCGATTGCATTGATAAAGTTCATGAAAGTGTTAGATTTATCAATCATAGTGAGGCAAGACTTAGCTCATTTTCAGCCATTGTACAACAGTTGCAGTTGCCGGAGAAGAAACTCATCCTTGATTGCAAAACCCGCTGGAATTCAACCTATGAGATGTTAGCTGCTGCAATCAAATTTAAAGATGTCTTTCCAAGGTATGCAGATCGAGAACCTTCTTATACTTGTTGTCCAGCCACCGATGATTGGGTAAAGGTGGAGAAAATTTGTGAGATTCTAGAAGTTTTTAATGCAATAACTAACATCATCTCGGGTAGTTACTATCCAACTGCAAATTTGTTTCTATCTGAAGTTCATAGAGTGAAAGTGTTGCTGGATAAAGCAGTGAATGACCCGAATGAGTATATTCGTGTGATGGTTTCTCGCATGAAAATCAAATTTGACAAGTATTGGGGGGAATGTAATTTGTTGATGTCCATAGCTGCTATCTTGGATCCAAGGTGCAAAATGAGGGCTGTTGAGTATTCTTTTAGTAAAATGTACTCGGATGAAGAAGCAAGAGCAAATCTTACTAAAGTTCGTGATGCTTTGTATGAGATTTATGATGAATATGTTCATGAGCATCTAGATGGGAATGACCATAATGCTGAAACTAATGTGCTTGATGATGATGGTACTAGTGGTGGGAATGTCAAAAGTCATAAATCGGGTATGTTGGAGATATTGACTTATGTGAAAACACTTTACAGTGGTCCACCTCAAGAATCCGATCTAGATGCATACCTACTTGAAGCTTGTTTTATTCATCCGGGAGATCCTGATCAATTTGATGCCTTGGAATGGTGGAAAGCGAATAGTTTGAGATTTAGGATCTTGTCTCAAATGGCACGTGATATACTTGCCATTCCTATCACTACAGTGGCTTCAGAGGCTGCCTTTAGTGCGGGGAGTAGAGTTATTGATACCTATCGGGCTTCACTAGCTCCTGAGACAGTCCAGGCATTACTTTGTGGAGGAGATTGGTGCCGAAATCTACATGGGGTGAAGAAGAAGAACAAAGTAAGTTACTCATCTATTCTTACATTACATTTTTATTACTTTGAATTGTTTTAACTTGATTATCCTTTCTTTAGATATTATAACTGTTGGAATTTGGAAATCATTAATTTAGTGCATACTGTTTTTTAGTGCATACTGTTTTTTAGTGCATACTATTTTGCTATTATATATTGATTATGCAATGTTGCCCAGGCATTAGAAATTGGTGCCCATACTGTTTTTAGTGCATATCTTTCTTGCCTTCTTTTTTTGCCCTTTCTGAATTTTTTTCCCCAATTAAAGTGGTCACCGAATTTTGATACTGAGCCTTTTCTGATCTGGTATGACTTAGTTGCTGCAGTGGTTGATGTTGTATTCTAATCTTATTTAATTTATCAACTTTTTCTTGCTTTGTACATTGTAGAATGAGAAGAAAACAATTGAAGTTGAACTCAAATGAGGACCAAGGAGGCTAGGAAAGTTTCTTTTTATTTCCTAAAGACATTTATTCTTGACTGTTATGTTGGTGTCATTTTATTGTTGTGGTTTCAATGGTATGGAATTGATTATCATTTGTAATTGGTATGGAATTGGTTATCATTTGGTGTAATTGTATGTGGATGTGGTGGATTTTATTATTCTGGATTTTTAAAGTATTTGTTCAAAAAATGGAGCAAAACCATTTTCGAGCTCGAGCTCCAACGAGTCCGAGCTTAAAAAGGTTGAAAATCAAATTTTTTAGTCATTATCGAGCTTATCGGGTCGAGCTCGGGTAGCTCGATACCCGTCTCGAGTCGAGCTTGAGCTTAATATTCAGAGCTCGGGCGAGCTCGGGAAATTGTGTCGAGCTCGAGCTCGGGTATCTCATTATTCGACCCGACTCGACTCGATTACACCCCTAGTCATATATATAATATAAAGTGTATACTCATTTTCCACAAAACACGTAGGAAGGTGGAAAATTAGACAAAAAAATTATTCATCTAGGATTTTTGAAATGCCCCACAAGGATTTTTGTCCCAAACATTAATTAATTATTAGTATAAGAAACAGAAGATTAGTAGTACAAAACTAGGAAATGAATATATACTGCCATATGGACCTTACACAATTTAATTATTCATCTACTATAATAAATAAATTAATGGCCCAGAATTTAAAGCCATGTGAAAACTGAAAATCTATATATGCACCCCGACATTGGCTAAGGAGGTTGGTAGTAAATTGCCGTCAATGATTATTAAACAATAATGTTCCTATGTAAATTATATCTTATCAAATTAAATGAAGAAAGGACACCCAAGAAAGAAAAATGAAGAAAGGACACCCAAGAAAGAAAAATGAAGAAAGAACATTTTCGTGTCATTATTATATCCCACAAGGCTCAAGCCTCAATATGTCAGTATTGTCACACCTCTTTGTTCTGTTCTCAAACTCACCTATCATTATGTTAATTTACTTAATTAGTCAGTATTTTGATCATTATTTTAATTATAATCATTACTCGCTCCAATGTACTACTAATTAACTTTTCATCTCGTTAAGCGAACCCTAATGATATACTACATGTTGATCCTGACACCATAGTGGATCCATTCATTCGCTTTACTAACATTTTTCTATTGCTTTGGTTCATTTGTCAAATTAATTCAGAATTATTATTATTATTATAATAACACTCTAGCTAGTACTATTTGCTTAAAAGATATGGACATATAGATATGGTGGTAGTTAGAGTTAGGATAATATTACTTATTTCAACATGAATGATGAACCTAGCTAGCTAATTAAATGCTCAACAACTATTAATTACTTAATAATACTAAGCTAGTATAATAACAACTTATAGTACTAAATATATATTATAGGTAATTAATTATAATGAGCAATACAATTAGAAAAATGAAAGTATTGATGACAATCGCGACAAACTTCATATGAGATTGGGGAACCCATTCATACAAATACAATAATATATATTTCTCTTGGAATATATATATGGCTTTCACAGTTATTTGATCACCAAGTCACTATAGTGATCTCCCAATTAATCGACTAGCTATAGAATTTGTGGGTACAGGGGGCAGGCGCAGGCTTTGACCAAATTATATTGTGCATGGCTCGAGGATAGGAGAATTAATGTTTTATTCCGCATATAGATTATAGTATTTCCTCAAAGCACATGTTTTCCCTATTTTTAATCAATATATCACGTATATAATATAAGATAAAGAATAAAACAAAATTACATTACGATTTGAATCTGAATAATCTTTACCTACATGTATTCTAAGTATTACCTAAGATTTGACATTGGCATGAGCACGAATCTAAAATAATTTTCTATTGGTGATAAGATAAGCCTAATTTTCACTAGTCTCTTCAACCATTTTCTATCTCTTAAACTAGCTATAGCTACTTGCATTTTGGAATGGGGCATACAGGGGCTGCAGGCGCATTCTTGACCAAAAGTATTTCATCAAAGCAAATGTTTTTCCCTCTTTTTAGCCATGGTCACTTTCTAATAGGAGTAACTATAATTTGCTGTTTCTATTTCTTTGATTGATAGCTTATAATTAGACCTCTTGGTTTTTTTTTTTCCTTTTTATCAAGACCTCTTTATCTTTTATAAATTAATAATACGAAAAAGGGAGTTTCATTTCATTATTCAAAACAAAAAAGGATCAAGAGGGAGAAAATCATAATTTATTGACGATTGAGTAGTTAAAACTTAAAGTGGATTCCTCTCCACAATGGGATAAATGGAAAATTTATTATTCAAATAAATTAATGTCGCAAGGTAGACCATCCCTCAAATATATATATACTATTTATAAAACGAAATCCTGAGTTTGTGTCTCGAGTTGACTTGGATACAAATTCAGTTTTAAAAGATTTAAAACCATAAATAAAAACTACCCATTTAAAAATAAAACCACCAAGAATATATATGATAATTGATTTTTATTTATATCATTAAAAAAACACTACCAATTTAAATGTGCCAAAAAAGAAAACTACTATAAACTACCTTCTTATTTCTACACTCGCATAGTAAGTGTCATGGATCTAATACTAATTATAAAATCAAATCCTGAGTTTGTGTCACGACACAAACTCAATTTTTAAAAATTTAAAACAAAATAAATTCTACCCATTTAAAAAAAAATCTACCTATTAAAGGATAAATATAAATATTTAAATTTTATTTATATCATTTTTAAAAAAATACCCTAAAAAAACTTTCAAAAACCAATCACGTAGTAAATGCTTTGTGTCTTGTCACTGTTAATGAAAGGCCAAAAATCCAAAGTAAATTGGTGAAGAAATTCGCACATCAGTTGTCCTCATAAAGAAGGATTGTGCGACCAATAATTCGACAATTCTGAACTAAATTGGCCAAGAAATATGCACAAAATTGGTAAAATGGGAATAAAGGAAGTGAAGGTGAAGAATAAGGTCATGCACCCATGAAATAGGGGAAAAAGCCCAAAGCCCAAAATTAGATAAGCCCAACCCCAAAATTTTTAAAGCATCAGCCATTAATTCGGTTTTTGAATAGATCCAATTCTATTTGGCCCAAAAAAATAGATCCAATTCTAATTTTCCCAACGGAAAAAGTTGCCTTTTTTTTCATAGAGCAATCCCAACCATTTGGACCCTGATACCAATATCCCAAGTAGATACTGTAGCAAAAATCCAAGCCTTATGAACCATTCAAATTCTATCTTCTCCAATTCTAACTATATCTTCATCAATCTTGTTCACTTTTTTCAGATTTTTTCCAACAGATATTTTGAAAAGCTTCCATTCTCCATTTAAGATATTTTCATCACTCTGCATCATGGAAAAAAAGCTTAAATACCCCAAGTTAACACTCATTATTGCCATCATATCTCCTTCATTTACCACTCAAACACTACTCTATACTATAATCCATGGCAGCCATGGCAACAGCCTTCACCTCATTGTCTTCAACCCCCAAATCAGCTTTCTTAGACCAGAAGTCATCTTTCCATGGCACCCCAATCGCTTCCCGTTTCACCCCAATCAAATCCTCATCACAAAACTCCACCATTTCCATGTCCTTGAACACTCCTCCTTACGACTTGAACTCCTTTAAATTCCAACCCATTAAAGAATCCTACGTCTCTCGTGAAATGACCCGCCGTTACATGATGGACATGATCACTTACGCCGACACCGACGTCATCATCGTCGGCGCCGGCTCCGCCGGTCTTTCTTGCGCTTACGAAATTAGCAAGAACCCCAACATCCGTGTCGCCATAATCGAACAATCAGTTAGCCCTGGCGGCGGCGCGTGGCTCGGCGGCCAACTGTTTTCCGCCATGGTTGTCCGCAAACCAGCTCACAGATTCCTCGACGAGCTCGGCATCCAATACGACGAACAAGAAAACTACGTCGTGATCAAACACGCCGCTTTGTTCACATCAACAATAATGAGCAAGCTTTTGGCCAGGCCGAACGTGAAATTGTTCAATGCCGTGGCGGCTGAGGATTTGATAGTGAAAGAAAACAGAGTTGCCGGAGTTGTGACGAACTGGGCTTTGGTATCTATGAACCATGACACCCAATCTTGCATGGACCCTAATGTGATGGAGTCTAAAGTCGTAGTGAGTTCTTGTGGACATGATGGACCCTTTGGAGCCACTGGAGTGAAGAGATTGAAGAGCATTGGGATGATTGACAGTGTTCCTGGAATGAAGGCACTGGACATGAATACTGCAGAGGATGCGATTGTGAGGCTAACCAGGGAGATTGTGCCTGGAATGATTGTTACAGGAATGGAAGTTGCAGAGATTGATGGAGCCCCAAGAATGGTAAATTATAACTTCTTTTGGTTCATTTTTAGCAATTTTTAGTTGTCAATCTTGAAGGTGTTTGATGAAATGCTGGGTTGATTTTTGCAGGGTCCAACATTTGGGGCAATGATGATATCAGGGCAGAAAGCAGCACATTTGGCCTTGAAGGCATTGGGGCAGCCTAATGAGATAGATGGAACCTTGAGTGAAGCTGGAAGAATACAGCCAGAGTTTGTTCTTGCTTCTGCAGAGACTGAAGATACTGTGGATGCTTGAAAAAGTAGTGTTTGATTATTGGGAATTTCAGTTTCAAGAAATGGAATGAATAAAGAAAGATGTGTATGAAATTGTCCCTTTTTAAATGGGATGATGATATAAGGTTGGGATGTGGATAAAAAAAAGGGTGGACTTTTGCTATGACTTTTTGTTAAAAATTGAAATCTGATAAATATTGCAAAATAAAGAAAAAAGAAGTCTTATCTTGCTGCAATTGTTTCATGGGTCATTGATAATTCAAGTGTATGATTTTTTTTTGGGCACAAGTGTATGATATTTAGAAGGGTCACATTATATATGGTCTCTGGCCAAAAAAACAACATTATATATGGTCAGACCAGAAATGGGCCTTAAAGTCCTATTTTTGTGGATTAAACCCTTCAGCTATATTATCCCATTTCAGACTGAGCCCAGAAAGTCCCTTTATGCCCAAGTCCTCAATGTATATAAAGTCTAAAAACATAGAAGGCGCTATATATAACTCCATTTTTGTTATGGGCTATTGGGCTTCATTCCCTCAATATAATTACAATTTACAACATATCCACTAATTATTTAAATTATATTATATGATTTAAAACTTTGGTCTTAAGTCTTATTAATAACGCCATACACATTCTCTTCAATTCAACTGATTAATGTGCGATCCGAGTCGAATCTGGATTAATCAAAGTAAAGCTCTAAATATCGGGTGGGAAAAAAACTAATTGGTCCTAAAAGCATAGACCCTTGTTAAGTATAAGTTTTAGTTCCTACTGAAAATGGCTTAATGACTAGATTCTCCTTTGAATTTGTAAAAAAGGGACAACTTTGCCCCTAAACTTCTTTTCTTGCTTGATTGCACCCTTACATTACAAAAAAAATTATATATACCCCATTGTTGTCAAATGAACCGTTATCTTACAGAAGTGAAAGCATGAAATAATGGTTTTGTTGATAGTAAGGGTGCATATATCTTTTTTTTTTTAAATAATGTTAGGATGTAATTAAGCAATAAAAAAAGTTTAAGGGGATTTATGCAAGTTTATGGTGGAATTTGGGCATTAAGTCTAGCAAAAATTAGACTTTAGACTATCATAAAAAAGAAAAAAAATTAAGGACTAATGATTAAGACTGATTGTGGTAAAGTAAGTTGAGTAAAATTATATACTCCCCATGAAATTGATGAAGGTAAACGAAAATAAACTGATAGAGCACCCATGATCTTAGTAGGTAAGATCCCTTATCGGCTATGTGTACGTATGTTTGGATTACACAAACTTTGACGTTAATTAAAATGGTCATAGTTTTAGTGCATGATTATCTCTATTTTTCTTTTTGAACGAAAAAAATTCCCACTATCAAGTGGGGTTAATTAAAAGAAAAAGAAGACAAAAGATATTTATGGAAATGATTGGAGTTAGGTTAGGCCGTATGGCCGTATGGGGCTGGAAACAGGAAATGGAAAGTTGAAGTCGAAAGCAACTTCTCGTTTTGGCTTTGATATGTTGCTTTCTTGCGGCTGGTTATACATCCTTCCAAATTAATTTATGCACTTACGAGTATAATTGTTTTTTTTTTCATATTTAATCAGTGAGTTCCAGCTGTGCCAATTATTACTAGGCATAGTGATGGTATATACTATGCTAGTTGCTCTTCTTATGATAAAAAATTTGTCGTTTTAACAATGTTGGCCGGGGGTTAGTAGGTTTAATTTTCCATAACACTTGGTTTAAATTTTGGGGGGAAATGGGGAGGGAAAGCCTTTTGCTAAAAAATACTAGCTAGTAACTTTTGAATTATACATAATACTGGTCAAAATACATGACAGGTCCCTCTACTTTCACAAAAAATCAATTTCGTCCTTTTACTAAAAAAACTATCAATTTAGTCCCTCTGCTTAGCATTTTGGGTCAATTTCTTCCCTCTACTTTAAAAATTGGGTCAATTAGATCCTAATGGTAACAACAGAAATTGGGGCCGTTAACACCTGCTGATGTGTCACATTAAATTCTGAAACGTCAGCAGACACGTCAGATTTTCTGAGAATTCTTTTTTCTTTTTTTTAAAGGAAAACGAAAAAAAATGAAAAACAAACCCCTAGGCCCTAATTGATTCCTTTCTTTCTTCTCCTTCTTCTCCTTGTAGCCTCCTCCCTTCGCTATTAGCAAATCCCATCAGCTTGCTAAACGTTTTTGTTATCAACTAATTAAGTTTCCATGGCAGCCGCAGAAACCCCTTCCTCTTCTTATTCTTCTCTCTTGGCCTCTTAACAGAGCGACAAATTTTATAGGCGTAAGGTGTAGTGACTTTGGTTCATGGTGGTGGGGTTCGGGACTTGGGTATGGGGGGTTGTATACAGAAAGAGAAATATCCAAAAAAAAAAAAAGAAAAGTTTGAAGTTTAACAATTTTGTTATTCTTATCTTCCTTCTTTTAATAGAATGAAGAAGGCTGCTGAAGATGGAAATATTGATACCCTCTATACTTTACTTGCTCAAGATCCTTACCTTTTGGATCGTTTTGATCAGATTCCAATTGTTGACACTCCATTACATGTTGCAGCTTGCTTTGGAAAAACCCATTTCCCTATGGAAAATTGGAAATTGCTACCTTGAAGCCATCTCTCGCTCGCAAGCTCAACCATATTGGGCTTAGCCCTTTGCATCTGACTTTACGATATGGCCATATTCATACTGTGAGAGGGCTTATAACAATTGACCGTGATTTAATTCGTGGCCATATTCATACTGTGTGATGGGTTGGTTCTTGCTTTGAATTTTTTTTTTGGCCGAATCTTGCTTTGAATAATTACCCAAAGGTTTGTCATAATGGAATTATGATGGTTGTATATGATTTTTTAGTCTTGGGTGAAGTTAGATCTACAACAATCTAGATAGATTTGAAAGATGAATCTATGGAATGGGATTTGATATTTTTAAAAAAAGGTTGAAGGTGTTCCTGAACATTCATAATGTTCATCTTCTGTTCTTGAAAAAAATTAGTGTTAAATTTATTTTTAGAAAAAAAAATCTAAAAATTTTGTGTTAAAACAGACAAATTGTAGCGGGGCCCACAAAAATTTTAGACTTTTTAAGTTTTTTCAGACTAGTTTTCTCAGAATGCGGAGGACTTTGTCTTGTTTTTCAGGTAATGATAGCACGTCTCACTCAAGGTTAGCAGCTGGTCCTTTCCTTTCGCCTAAGATAAAAGTAGACCCACACCCAAAAGACAAGGAATGATCGGCAGAGTTAAAGCGATTGAAAGCATGTTTTCAGTGATTTCCAGAAAAAAATTTCAAAAAATTAATTATTTTATTGCCACGTTGGCAGTTAACTGTCCATGTCAGCAACTTAACACCCTCCGTAAACAGAGGGACGAAATTGACCCAAAGTCCTAAGTAGAGGGACTAAATTGATCGTTTTTTTAGTATAGGGACGAAATTGATTTTTTTGTGAAAATAGAGGGACCTACTGGATATTTTGACCCATAATATTCTCTCTTTCTCTTTCTCATTCTCTTTCTTTCTTTTTCTTTTTTGTTTATAAAATGTTTGTGGGGAGCCTTTTGTGCGGCGAGTGTGGGCCAACCATTCTCGGCTCCAAAGGGTTTGGGCCGACCCCTTTTTCTGAAATAGAAATCGGGTTTCCTAGAGGAGAACAAAAATACGACTTTCGCGGCGAGTTGGAAGGAATCAAGCTGCGATGCTTAAAAGTCGTTGCGGTAAAAAAAGAAATATGAAGAAAAGACAACTCGACAGGAACTTCAAGAAAGCCGGGTTGCGGTGGTGGTGAGTCGTGCAATGGAGAGGGGTCTACCCGCAAAATTGTCATTTTGGGGAAGACAACATGGGCTTTGTTTGCCCCTGTTTTTTGACGCCAAGAACAGAGCATCACCCCACACCCTTAATCAAGTAGAAAAATTTCACTTTTATTTGCTTTAAACTAATGGGATTACACTTTGAAAGATTGGCTTGAAGAAAGAAGATGTGAACCACTTTAAAAAGGGAAAGAAATTGAAAGAAAGCAATTTGGAAGTATTTTGCAGAGTGAGATGAAGCTCTGGGTGTGAGAATTGTTGAAGATGAAGTCTTATTGGCGATTATTTATAAGCCCTCTTTTGCAGTACAGAACTCTCCATGGCATGGTCCCTGCCATAAATCTCACCAACTCTCTGCCGCGACATCTTCCATATCGGGCTTACACATAAACTTGCTTTCCCTCGACTTTGAATCGCTTTGCCTTTTTAAGTGCTGGGTCGACTTCACCTCTGAGATTCCTTGCAGCAAGTCAAACGCTGCAGATTCTTTCCCTTTCTTGCCAAGGCCTTATCTTTGGAGTAGGAGACAACTTCCAAGCAAGTTGTCTCGTCCAAAAATAACCCCTGGCAGATTCCCATCCTCACATGCTATCCAAGCCACTCCTTCAAAATATTTTCCCGTTTCGTGGTCTTGGTCCACGTTCCCTACAAATCCAAGGATTAGTCTGTTTTGTTTGTGATGATTGGCTTCTTATAATAATATAATTAAATATGGAATTAAGCAAGGATTACTCCCTTCGGCAATATTCCCTCTACGACATCTTCCCTGCAGCATCCCAGGCTTCTCCTTAAGTGGCGCTGCAACTATTGCCATGTGATGATGGAGACCCTTTGCCTTGGAATCTTTGCCTCTATGTCTTGATGTAGCGGACTTTGGCCTTTGTTTGTGACTCATTGGGCCATAGGCTTTGTTTGGGCTTTAAATGCATGTGTATGCTTTATTGGGCCCTTTTGTGTGGGTGTGAAGCGTGTTGGTGACCCACTATAAGTGTGGTGGGCTTGTGATAAAAGTATGAACCCTTGTTGTATGTGTATTGTGATGGGTACACCTTGATGATGTGATGTGTATTTGGGCTTTTTTGCGGACTTCGGGTTTCACCATTTTAACCCTTAACCTTAACAATGTTCATAAAGTTAAGAATGTTTACCTAATCCTTGAGGTCACATTAAATTGCTAATTCATATTTGGGGTTCTATTTTTAATTTGGTTGATTGGCAACCAAACCTCGTAAAAATGGTTCAATCAAGGAATGGAAGGAAGACCCTTAATTGAGTCCGATTTTGCAATGTATAGTCCTTAATTGACAAGATATGAATGTTGGTTCCAAAAATAGAGCCATTCCACAAATGTTACGTCCAAATAGAGCAATTAGCCAAATAATTTAGTGGCAAGGTAAAGAAGTCCCACGCCAAGAACGAACTCCATGTTTTTGTTTTTCACTTTGTCTTGTAGTAAAAAGTCCAAGCTCTGTCTTAAATCTTAATGCTAAGGTGTCGTTTTCTTTGTAATGCCAAAGCCAACCAAAACCGAAGTACCAACCAACTCAGCCAGCTTTCTCTTTCTCCCTTGTTTTCGTCTTCCACTTGAAAACCATTTTTCTCCCTCTTTCTTCTCTTATTTTTGTCTTAAAAATCAATCTGCAACCAAATCCCATTTCCCATTCTCATTTTCCCCTTCTTCGGTTTGCTCGGCAATAGAAGGCTTCTTTTCGAGGGAAAAAGGTTAGAAACTCAGAACCAAAAAGAAAAAAAAACACTACTAGTCTAAAACAGGGACATAGTATTTGCTGTATGTCAGTAGAATACTACAGTGAGAAATACTACAGTGGATACGGTGAGCTTGCTAACCCTTTGCAATGGCCTCAACTCAGGAAAAGGCGACGCCTTGTTGCATTCCCAAAACCAACGACGACATCACCAAGAAGAATTCTTCTTCCTCGTCTTCTTCCTCCTCTACAGAGGTTTTGCAGAATTGGAGCCTTGCCGTTGGCTCTGGGTCTGAGGATCCTGTTCCAAAGACAGCTTCAATGGCGACCCTGATCCGCCCTGTTGAACCCATTTCCGATCCTCCTGCTACTAAGGCCCCCACCACTAAAGGTGTAAACTTTAAACAATGTTCTACATATTTGAATTCTCTTTTTGTTCTTTATCAGTAGGATAATCTTACTTTTCTCTTTTTATTGAATGCAATATTACAATATATAATAATTGCCTTTTCATTTTGGTTCCTGGTTGGTTTGAGTTTGCTAGAAATTGGAAAGTTTTCTTTAAGAAAGCTATGTAGTTATGTTGAAGTCAAAGAGGGGAAGGTCTTTATCCTTTTGGGTCCCAAATAAGAATTTAGTTGTCAAAGATGGTTTTTGTTTCCCCACTTCAATAACATTTCCTTTGGGATTAAACAAGATGATTAGGTTTCTCTTCCTTCTCTATGCTTGCCTTTTTATGTGTAAAATTGTAAATCGTTCTTATAATATAAAAATTTGATGTCAGGCATCTGAACATGCTTTTGACTTAGATCATTCATTCTACTATAGTTTTTTTAAGAGTACAGAACTTACCAAATCCTCTGTCAGTTCTATTGACTGGCATTATTCTGAATTCTGATTACAAGTTTCTTGTAAAAATTGGTCATTTTGTTGCATAGGAATTTCAATCATGCCAAGGGCTCAAACCAGCCATCCTTTGGATCCATTGTCTGCAGCCGAAATCTCTGTGGCAGTGGCCACTGTGAGGGCAGCTGGAGCAACCCCTGAGGTAGTATATCCTTTTCTTTGAGCTTTGTTTAACTTGTTGTTTTAGTGAGAAGTTCATCTAATTAAGCTGTTTCTCTTTGAAAGAAATGTAATATAAATTTTCTTTCTTTAGGTGAGAGATAGCATGCGCTTTATTGAAGTGGTTTTGGTGGAACCAGATAAGCATGTTGTTGCATTGGCAGATGCATACTTCTTCCCTCCTTTCCAGCCTTCATTAATTCCGAGGACAAAGGGTGGACCTATGATTCCTAGTAAACTTCCTCCACGGCAAGCAAGACTTGTTGTTTACAACAAAAGGTCCAATGAGACAAGTATTTGGATTGTTGAGTTGTCAGAAGTTCATGCTGCAACTCGAGGAGGCCACCATAGGGGCAAAGTCAAATCATCTAAAGTTGTCCCAGATGTCCAACCTCCCATGGTAATTATGTGTATTATTGAACTATAAATAATTTTCTCTTTGAAGAATCTAAAGTATTTTGATAAATGTTTGTTGATATTTGATGGTGACAATAATTAAAAATAACCATCTCTCATAGTTTGGTGTTGAAAGCACTACCATGATCCTTATTTTTTATCATAGTTTCATCAAGATCTATATAATATTGCTACCTTAGAATACCAATATCATGTTTTGACAAGCTCATGACTATCAACAAAAAGCCAGTAGGTTCAAACTGCAGATGCAAAAATCAATATTGAAGTAGGTCGTCACTGTCCACACAGTGTTTACAGAACACTTCCTATAAGTTTCCAAATCTTCATATGCATATTTGGAGATTGTTTGTTTGATTACCTATTATTCTATGTTGTGTTTTCCTTATCATAGTTTTCAATCCAACATATCTGATAAAATCCACTAGCACGTTTTTACATCAATGTCCTTATTTCTCATATTGTAGGATGCTATGGAATATGCTGAATGTGAAGCTGTTGTTAAGGACTTTCCTCCATTTCGAGAAGCAATGAAGAAGAGGGGCATTGAGGATATGGATCTTGTGATGGTTGATCCCTGGTTAGTTATCATAATAGATTTTAAATATGGATGTTTTGTGAAATTATGTCTCAAATGCGAGTTCCTTATCGTTATAACATTTTGGTGCCTTGCCTTTCTCTACAGGTGCGTGGGCTATCATAGCAATGCTGATGCTCCAAGCCGCAGACTTGCTAAGCCACTTATCTTCTGCAGAACTGAGAGTGACTGCCCTGTGGAAAATGGTTATGCTCGTCCCGTTGAAGGAATCCATGTCCTTGTTGACATGCAAAATATGGTGGTGATTGAATTTGAAGATCGTAAGCTGGTTCCCCTTCCGCCGGCTGATCCTTTAAGAAATTACACTGCTGGTGAAACACGAGGAGGTGTTGATAGGAGTGATGTAAAACCACTACAAATCATTCAGCCTGAAGGTCCCAGTTTTCGTGTTAATGGGAATTTTATCGAATGGCAGAAGGTGTTTGCTTGTTAAACTAAGTGTACAAGTTTAATCGGATCAAGATGTTGTACTAATATCTTTATTTTAATTTTTTGGTTTCAGTGGAATTTCCGGATTGGTTTCACTCCTAGGGAGGGCTTAATAATCTATTCTGTTGCTTATGTTGATGGTAACCGTGGTCGGAGGCCTGTAGCTCATAGATTAAGTTTTGTTGAAATGGTGGTTCCTTATGGAGATCCAAATGATCCACATTATAGGAAGAATGCATTTGATGCAGGAGAAGATGGGCTGGGTAAAAATGCACATTCTCTTAAGAAGGTTTGGCACTTTTTTGTGGTTTATGGTTCATGTTGAGTTTGATTAAGACCTTCCTCTTCATTAATTTAAGTTGAAATATTCCTCTGATTTGCTGCAACTTGTTTGTTGTAGGGTTGTGATTGTTTGGGATATATCAAATACTTTGATGCTCATTTTACAAATTTCACAGGAGGTGTTGAAACAATTGAGAATTGTGTTTGTTTGCATGAAGAGGATCATGGGATCTTATGGAAGCATCAAGATTGGAGAACGGGTTTAGCAGAAGTTCGACGATCTAGAAGGCTAACAGTGTCTTTTGTGTGCACTGTGGCTAACTATGAGTATGGGTTTTTCTGGCATTTTTATCAGGCAAGTTGGTATATCAGGATTTTATTGCTTATTGGCATAAATTGGCTTATTATAGTTTTCTTTCTTCCAATAAACAAATATCTTCCTCTTAACTAGTTGTGAGGCCTGCTCTGTTAATCAATCATGTGTACTATTTTGCAACAGTAGGAATATTTCATGTGTCCGGACGTTGGGGTGCTTGTAGTTGTACTGCATTCTAGTTCTATCTAATGGCCCATTTTGATCTTCTTAAGCTCTTAGTGGTGATGTTTCCTTCATCTTAAAAGTTGTGTTGCTTACAAATTTGAACTCGTTATAGGATGGTAAAATTGAAGCTGAGGTCAAACTCACAGGGATTCTCAGCTTAGGAGCATTGCAGCCTGGTGAGATACGGAAATATGGCACAACTATTGCTCCGGGATTATATGCTCCTGTTCATCAACACTTCTTTGTGGCTCGCATGGACATGGCTGTTGACTGTAAACCTGGTGAAACATTTAATCAAGTAAGTTGTGTTATTATTCTTTTCCCATGCTTTGGCTCTTTTTTTGCATTGGTTGTGGTCCGTTTTGCATCCTATGGTATCTGTCATATATCTCATAACATGTTCATGATAGTTGTAACTAAAATTTAAACTTGCAAAGAAGTTAACAATAATCATCAGAGTGACCTTTTCACTGTTGTTTGCTCCTCTCTGGCAAGAAGATGAGAAGTTATTCAATGTTGGTTTATGAGAAATTGTATACCTTCTTACAGGTTGTTGAAGTGAATCTTAAAGTTGAAGAACCAGGGAAGGATAATGTTCATAATAATGCATTCTATGCTGAAGAGGAACTACTCAGATCAGAACAACAAGCAATGCGTGATTGTAACCCATTGACTGCACGCCATTGGATTGTAAGTAATTTTCCTACATTTCTTTGTCTACATACATTGTAAGTAATTCACTAGGATCCTTAGAGTACTTCTGTAAGGATGGTGAGGTATTGTAATTGTTTGAGAGCCACTTTACCATGAATAGACGAAGTTTGGAATATTCTTCAATATGAATGTCTAGTGGCCATGATTTATACAATAGAAACTTGTAGCATTTCCACCTAGGCAGTACTTGTAAATTTCTCTACTTTTGTCTAAAATATGGTAAAATAATTTAACCTATTCATTAATGTAGATCGAGTGGATGTTTCATAATTCACCGTTACTGTGTTTAAGTGGCAGTAAGCATTTGGTTGTATGGATTACAACTCTTTCAGTAATCTATATGGTGCGGCCTTTGATGTTGCCATCATGCTTAAAATGGGCACAAGCTTTTAATGATTGGGATCACAATCCTCTTATTGGTATTCCTTTTAATTGAAACTTAACATATAGGTTGCATCTGTTCCTTTTTGTTTCTGATTCAGATAGATCAATGTTTCTTGCTAGTTATATATGTTGAAGTCTTAAGTTATTATGTCTTGTCCTTGTATTACTATATAGTATCATGTATAGGAGCTCTCTTAAGGCAGTTTGGTGTTTAATGTTACATGCTTTTTGTTTATCTTATGTGAAAAGAGTTATTGGAATTTCTGTTATCTCATTATGGTGGTGTTAACAATTTCATATTTTCTTGGCAACCTATTTTCTATTTTGGAAGATGGTTCATGTTCTGTACAGTTCAAGAATTTGATTCCTAAACTGCACTTGCTATTTCCAAATTCAGGTTAGAAACACAAGAAATGTCAACAGGACAGGGCAGCTAACAGGTTTCAAACTAGTACCTGGTTCAAATTGTCTGCCACTGGCTGGTTCTGAGGCAAAATTTCTAAGACGGGCTGCTTTCTTAAAACATAACCTTTGGGTCACACCCTATGCACGTGATGAAATGTATCCAGGAGGAGAATTTCCCAATCAAAATCCACGTGTTGGAGAGGGCTTAGCTACATGGGTTAAGCAGAATCGATCTTTGGAGGAAGCTGATATAGTTTTGTGGTTAGTTCTGACATATCTTGATCCAAGGACAATAGTGTTAATTTAAGTTTGCTACAAAAGAATCACTTTGAAAAACTTCATATGCACTTAAAGGTGTTTTAGTATTATCATGTATGTTTTCTGTTGGTATATAATCTATTGTCTAAAGATTAACTTATGTTCATTCACAACACAGAGCATTTTGGAAATGAACCAGTCTGTTATGATATGTGATTATGTTGCAATTATGTGCAGGTACGTTTTTGGAGTGACACATGTTCCTCGGCTAGAAGACTGGCCTGTCATGCCAGTGGAACGCATTGGTTTTATGCTCATGGTATACACTCATCCTAATAAATGGCATAATTTCCTTGACCAACTCAATTACTTCTTCATAACATATTTATCTTTTATGATATAAGTTCTACCAACATTATTGATATTGAGAGATAATCCATGTCAAATGAGTTTCATGCTTTTATTTTATGGCCTACCTTTTTTACCGGTGATCATTTACTGGCATGAGATCGATCATACAAGTTCATTACCTCTCCACTGCGAAAAAGGCATTTTCACCTTTAGCAATCATTTTGTGAGTTCTATAGCAGAGTGTAAGATGAGATCATGCATTTGAACACAATTGACAGTTCTCTTCAACTGCATCCTAGTATAAAAAGCCGGTGATGCAATGCATGTGAGCGTTTGCATTATTTCATCTGTTTTTGATAATGCTATGTAGGGGGGAAAACAACACAAATCCAACACAATTTTAGTATTTCTACAGCTTGGTTGATAGAATCATGATCATTAAAACCTGATCCTTTGGTATTTGTAATGTAATGCAGCCACACGGCTTCTTTAATTGCTCACCAGCGGTTGATGTTCCTCCAAGCGCAAGTGATATGGAGCTCAAGGACAATGACATTGCAACCAAGCCTATCCAAAATGAGATTATTGCCAAGCTTTGAAATGATCTTTAATGGCCTAATGGCTACTCTTACTACCATCTTCACCCACCAATTTATTCATCAACATCAATTAATTGAGTCATTGGCCTCACTTAATTAGGGATTATATTGGAGTGTCGTAGACGGACCGCCTCAAACTTCCCATTTACGTGGGGCTGTTGGGTAAGATTTACTTGAAATAGTACTATACTATTTCAACTGTCCCTATATCCTAGTGAAATAGTATATTTTATTGTCACAGAATCATGAATGGTATTATGTACTCTTTTGTTCCTCTGAATAATGGAATTCTTGTCTGTCTCTATGAAGATCATTACCCATTATATTTATTTTAATGCATGTGCTTACTACTTTATTTGCACCATTATTTGCAATTAGATTCCCTGATCAAATGTGATTATGTTGGGTTTGGCTGCTTCACAAGGAAGACAAATTTGTTAGATTTCGTAATGAAAAAGATTGCTTAATATATAAAATAACGAGAAATTATTAGATGGGACGGATCTACTATGTCATCTATGGGGCTAACCAATAAAATTTTGCCATGTCAAATAATCTCCTTAAATTTAGACACGATTTTAGTTTAAAGTTTAACCCCTTTTAAAATAAATCTTGTATAAAGGCTAAGCCCCCAAATTTGAGATATTATTGGGATAAGGTTTTAGAAAATTGATGAGTTGTCTTCATATTATTGGTTGGTGTCATAGATGATGTGGTGGGTCCGTCCCATCTAATAATTTCTCGTAAAATAACAATAATAAAAATCACGTTATCCAGTAATCGTATTAGATCTCAATTAACCAGGAGTTGAATCGCGTTTGATCTTAGACATGATAAATCTCTTTTGAATCCTAATGTAAGTTTCTTTAACAATAAAACTCGAATATAAGATTTTACTTGAAGGGTATCGAGCTCAATCCAATTGGTTACAAGTAAAATAATACATTTCAAGAATTTTTACTATAATATTAGTAACATGAACCAACAAAATAAGCCCGGAAACCATGCAGATTATCAGGTCTTCCATCGATGGACATGGACGCCATCAATTTCAAATATCCCCATTTTATATTATTATTAAATTAGATTAGAAAAGTCTTGATAATGACATTACCTAACATCAACATATCCCCATTTTATAGCCTAATCTAATTGAAGAAGAAAATTATTCTAACTTGAAAATTCTATAATGGCAATGGTTGAAAATTTTGAGTGCGTCATACGTGGAAATCTAGATTGCAGCGTGACCTGTAATATCCAGGAAATAGATTAAATTGATTATAAATTAATTAATTAAAGAAAAAAAAAGCACTTTGCTTTTTTGGCCTCGTAAATTTGCGTGGTCAACAATTGGCAAGTCTCCATCCATTGCTCATAAAATTTCAATAATATTTTTTTGTTTCTTCCATTTTAACAACAGAGGTCGGTCGACGGTCAACCACTGAGAAGAGAATCCATGATTTTTTTAGAAAGGAAAATCAAAAGATTAAATAAATTATCCTCATTTCGTGCTTAAAAAATAAAAAAATTAAATGTGGTGCTCACGTAACCTCCTCTTAATTGTAAGATTTAGTAAGTAATTAAGTAAAGTAAATGGTTTCATATTACAACAATTAATTCTACACAAGACTACAACTTCCGCTTGTCGTAGAAGAGAGAGAGAGGGAGGAAAATAGTAGTAAAAATGGAGTTGAAACTCGGGTTCGGTTCCGTTCAAGTTCGACGAAAGTGCTAATCGCTTTCTTCAGTTACCTTTTTCAATTTATGTCATAATCGACGGTTACTTTAAAGACCAAAAGACTTTTTTCCTTTTGTTTTTTTGACTTGTCGTCTCGTTTTAACTTGTTTGCCTTTTTCCTGGTTAATTCCTTTCTCACGCGCTTTAGGCTAAAGTGTTGTTACTTAAAATTAATAAAAAAATAAAAACACAATTCCCAAGAAGCCTTAAGACTCCAGGAAAAGAAAACGTCAGCACAGCAACTAAGCTGACTAGACAAACCAAACATGCGAAAGAATGAACAACAACAAACCAGCAACTCCAACCTCTTAACTCAGTTCTAGATTTTCCGGTCCCTGACTCACTCTTCACTCGCCGTTGGACTCACCTTTTTTTTTTTATTTTTTGACCTGATTGAGTTGATTGGGCGTCGAGTTGATGATGGGTTCGACGGAGGAGAAGCGAATTGAGGACGAGTTGTCTTATCCGATTTTATTAGCGGAGCGAGTTCGCTTGGCGGCGGATGAAGCCGAGTCGTTTAAAGTCGATTGCGGGGAGGTTGGGAAGCAAGTGGATCGGTTGTCTCAAATGCTCCGAAACCTGGTTCGATTCACTACCTCGGCTCAGTTTCTCTATGAACGCCCGATTCGCCGTGTAGTTTCTGAGGTTTCGAAAAACCTAGAGCGGGCCCTCACTTTAGTCCGGAAGTGCAAGCGCCAGAGCATCTTACGGCGAGTCGTCAGAATCACCAGCGCCACCGATTTTCGCAAAGTGTTAAACCTTCTAGACGCTTCCATCGGCGACATGAAATGGCTCATGGGCGTGCTCGACACCGAGAATAGCGGAATCTTCCTTTCCCTCCCGCCAATCGCTAGCAACGACCCGATTATTTCGTGGGTTTGGTCTTATATCGCGACCGTGCAAATGGGCCAATTAACCGATCGAATAGAGGCCGCCACCAACCTCGCTTCCCTCGCTCAAGACAACGACCGAAACAAAAAGATTACCGTCGAAGAAGGCGGTGTTCCTCCTTTATTAAAACTTCTGAAAGAAGGCTCATCAACGGAAGCGCAAATCGCGGCGGCTAATGCGCTTTTGGTGCTGGCTAATGAGCAGGAGAGAGTTAGGAGTATTGTAGATGAAATGGGGGTTCCAATTGTGGTTCAAGTGTTGGGAGATTCTCCGATGAAGGTACAAATTCCGGTGGCGAAATTGGTGGCGCGAATGGCGGAGCATGATCCCTTGGCGCAAGAGGATTTCGCCAGAGAGAATGTTATTAGGCCTTTGGTGACTTTGTTGTCATTCGAGACATTTGAGGAAGATTCTAGATCACAGCTGGGTAAGCAAAGCCTTCATTCTATAGTTCAAATTAATAAAGAAATGGAGAAAACCTCTTCCACAGGATCGAACTCGAGGAATTATAGTTATAGACCTTATGCTCATTCGCATTCGAGTTTGCATTCAGAAGGGAGTAGTAAGGGATGGAGTCATAGGAAAGAAAGGGAAAATGAGAAACCTGAAGTGAAAATTCAGTTGAAAATTAATGGCGCTGAAGCTTTATGGATGCTTGCTAAAGGGAGTGTTTTGAACAGTAGGAGGATAACTGAGACAAAGGGATTGCTTTGCTTGGCTAAGTTGGTGGAGAAGGAACAAGGCGAATTACAGTATAATTGTTTGATGACAATAATGGAGATTACTGCTGCTGCTGAATCGAATTCTGATCTTAGACGTGCGGTGTTCAAGACGAATTCACCTGCTGCGAAGGCTGTGATTGATCAGCTTTTGAGGGTAATCAAGGAATTGGATAGTCCTATATTACAAGTTCCTGCTATTAAATCAATTGGTTCATTAGCAAGGACTTTCCCAGCTAGGGAGACTCGAGTGATCGGTCCTTTGGTAACACAGCTTAGTAATAAGGATCAAGAAGTGGCAATGGAAGCTGCCATTGCATTGCAAAAGTTTGCATCTCCAGAGAATTTTCTTTGTATGGACCATTCAAAGACGATAATTGAGTTCAACGGTGTTCCACCTTTGATGAGATTGCTTAGAGGTGAAAAGACCCAGTTGCATGGTGTGATACTGCTCTGCTACCTTGCTATCCATGCCGGTGATAACGAGGCTTTGGAGCAAGCTAGGGTGTTGAATGCCCTCGAGGGGGCAGACCGGACAGTGGTTGCACAACAGCCTGATTTGAAAGAATTGGTTTCCAAGGCCATATATCATCTAAACCTCTATCACACCGGAGTCCATCCTCAGAGGCCATTGTATGGACCTTGAATATTTACCCAATATTTTTGTTAGAGGGTTATATCTTCTGCTTTTCAGGTTAATTGGAAGGCAAGCTAATAGGGAATACACAGGTATACAGATTTCGATCAATTAGAAGAAAATGAGTAGTTTCATCCAAGTAGACAGGTTTTCACTTAAGCACATATACATTGTTCAAAATATCTTTAGATGCTTTATAAAATTTTGTGAATATTTTCATTCTTGTTTATATAAGCATTGGATTACTCTTCCTTCCTATCTTCTCTACCATTTATCGCTTTTCTTAACTTCTATTATGCCTTCAGAGTTCCTTCAGTGAATTTGGAATTGATTCAGTATATCTAAATGGCTTTCAAATTTTGAAATACGAGTAGTTTACAGACGAGCAAGATTCATGCCTCGCCTTTTCTGATTGGCCATGCATAGTGATTTGTTTTCCCTTCTTTTTGATCATTTCGTTACTTGTGAACTGGCTTTTCACCAGAGTATGGTGTTCGATGTTGTGGATTTTTGCTTCATTAGCCAGAGGCATTCACGTTTTGACAAATACAAAGAACTGAACTAGGTTGTCCTGAACCATTGTTGAGTTAAGTGTTCAGACTCCCAATATACTTGCTGAAAGAGATAGACCGGAGATATTTTCCACGGCATAGAACGAGGGACATCTGACTCAAGAGTCAAGACTATTGCTGCGATAAACTTGATGCATACTGATGTCTGATGGTGGAACTAGTAGTAATTATTTGATCTTAGTTTCATGGTCTTCTGGCAATGAGAGCAGGCACCGAGCAATCATTTGAAAGCTAAGATAAGATTCAATTAGTGATATTCAGTCCTTTTCAGTGACATAACATGGCTGGTCGAGATTCATTATCTTTTACATATTCACCTGTCATATCTTTCAACCACTTTCAATTTTGCTAAACTGTTGCTTAGAATGATTGTAATTTTGATGCAAAATGAATGATTATATTTGTTACAAGAGTAGCTAATTCTTATGAATTACTATCATTCATCAAGACAATGTAGAAATCTATTGCTCTTGTTGATTTTATGGAGGTGGCCGTACGGTCCAAATGGCCATACGTGGGTCTAGAGGTCCCAGTGCCCAACAATTAATGCGTCCCACGAGGGAACCCATGGCCTGCGCCAGCCGTAAACTGATTCATCGCCATCAAACCATAATAATATATAAATTGTGAAGGTAAAGAATCCCTCTCCGTCCTAATCAAAAATCAAAAGGAAGGCATCCATATTGACATCTTGTAGAGAGCCAATGCAAACAGGACATCCTGATTCAACAAATCTCAAACACATGTTTTACAATCAATAGTTACTGATCTACATGTTGCAGTTATAATCATCTGTGGCAATATCAATCCACGTCGAAAACAATACATTGATAATATTCTATGGTTGTAAAAGCTAAAAAGGAAGTTTAAACTCATAAGATGTTCCGACATTGCTGATTGCACATAGACATATACCAACAACCAAGTGTTTGAAACCTCAGTCACTGGCAATTAAACAAAACCAAAAGTCTCTTTTCTTTACCAGTTCTCCTGTAGATATATCCTAATGAAGCTCATAGTTGATGAAAAGCTGTTTGATAACTTATCAATCTTCTAACTATGTAAAAGAGATGCCAATTTGCAAGTCATTAACAAGATATGAGTGGCCATATATATGCTTCACTACTTTAGAAGATATGGATACCTAAAACAGTGACCTGATAAAATAACATGCCGGATTGAGGCATATATGCTCCAAATTCCCTCCCACAATTATAGTATGGAACAAGCAACTACAAGATTGATATTCTTTTGACATGCAATTTTCCTTTTTGGCGGCTCAAGGCCAATAACAAAGATCACACAAAATGTTGATAAAAGATTAAAAACACCTTACATTCATCTATTTATACCTTTGTCACTCATCAAGCATAAGAAGACAAACAAGCAGAAAAGGGAATTACAGGAGTAATGTATATGAGAAAGATTAGTAATAAGTCTTGATATACTCAGCGAGATGAAGGTAAAGCACGCCAACTGTCAGCAAGAAGCATGGCACGGTCACGAGAAGTTGCAGAGAGTTGTTGTAGAATTACATTTTTGACATGAGTTGCAGCTGTTTCGCCAGAGCGTGTAGCAAGTTCAAGGTACACCACAGCTTTCAACATTTCTCCTTCCTGCCGGTATCATCAAAAGCCACATCAGTTTAAATTGCATAAATACAAGAGCATTAGCACACTAAAAAAAACTTACTCATTTAAAATTGAAAAAGAAGCTACATACTAGATTCCCTATTCTTTAATTTGATTCATATTTCACCATTATACTTCTTGAGCAGAGATTCAGATTCATTTAAGTTTTTGAGAAGTTTCTTGATTCTAAAGAATCCCAGCTCAGGCAAAATCAAAGCCTACCACTTTCTGCTACTATAAAACAAGCAGCTTGTACATCAAAAATGTTTTTTTTTTTCATCACACATGGTATTATCACTGTACTTTAAAAGCATAGAAATAAGAATGTGGAATGTGACATACAGAAAACAGAGAAAGCCCATGCTCAAATTGAGCTTTGCTATGACCGCGATCAGCTGCTTTCTTCATCCATTTCTTTGCATGTCTAAGACTATGTGACAAGCCTTCGCCAAATGTATAACAAAGCGAAACATTGTACATTGCACGCACATATCCACCTTCAGCAGCTTTTAGATACCATCTAGCCTGAATATCCAACAAGCAATAAGTCAAAACCTAGCAACTCATATATCACAAACAAAAATGCTCACTTTATGAATTCATAAATTGAAGATTCATAAATCAATAAGCAAAGAACTCTGCTCATACATACAGCTTCTTGAAGATTCCGGTCCAACCCAAGACCATGATGAAGGCAAAGTGCGAGCTGGTACTGAGCTCGAACATGGCCCCCAACTGAAGCTTCATGCAACCATTTGACAGCTTCCTTATGATTTTGAGGTTGAGCTGCAACATCAATTAAAGAGAAAACCCAGACTTTAACCATATGACATTGAATTATGAGCTATAAGGTTTGAGAATAAAGGATTAATTTTGAATAAAATACCGTTCAAATATGAAATTCCGAGATTGCATTGTCCGGCAGGGTCTCCAAGCGCAGCGGCCTTCTGATAAAGAGCAATTGCCTCTTCCTTTTGTCCCCTTTCCCAGTAAATAAGGCCCGCATCAACCATAGCGAGCGTGGAGCCACGCGCAGCGGCTTTCAAGAAAGAGTCAAGAGCTTTCTCCAAATTGCGTCGAACACCGCCTCGACCGTGCTTGAACCGCTTCCCATAACGAAGCAGCAACATCGCTTCCCTCAACGGCCGAAGCGCGTCCCTCCATGACCGGCACACCAGGGACGCCGCTAGAAGACTCGGGAAATTAAATGGCGCCGCGATTTTCATTAATATGTCGAAAGGTAAAGCCGAGAAATCAGGACCGGTGGGCGGTGGCGATGAAGACGGTTTAGAACTGAATTTGGAAAGCCGGGAATATTTGGTCTTCCATTCTCCCCCATTGCAGGGTTTGGAAAACGGAAAAGCGGTGAATCGAGAGCCATCGGTTCGATCCGGCCAAGTTTTTTGCTTCATGTTTTGCAGTCTGTTGGGTGCTTCCGGTACCAAGCTTAGACTGAAAGAGTCATTTTTTGCAGCTTTTTGTAATAAAAATAAAAATGAAAGAAATTTGGTAGGAAATGGTAGTAGCGTGACGTGACTCGTCGTTAAATTAGGGGCACAACAACTTGGCACGTGAGAGTTTTTAACCGACGTTAAGATATTTCCGTTATGAGGAGCCAAGCAAGCAACAGGCTCAGGAGTCAAGTCAGGAGAACATTGTTGCCCCTTCGGCATTAGGCCGGTTAGATTTAAGGAGGAAAACCCTCTACCAATCAAAGACAATTTTCTTTCGTAATCCGAAGTTGATGTATAATCCTTTTGTCTTTTAAAAAATTACTACTAATTAAGTAGTATAAAATTCTTCCAATTTTATTCTATTGAGTATTGAGTGATGAAAAAATCTAGCAACAGTTGATAAATTTGCAGCCAATGGCAGACAGATTTTATATTTGGCAACAAATCAAAAATTTGTGGATAAGATTTTATACAACTTTAATTGTGCACATAGTATAATTGGACGATAGGTAAAATGTTTAAATTAAGATCTAATTAAGTCAACTTGTAGCTTTTAGTTTGGTTGAATGGGGTAAAATCTTTCAAAATCGGTTTAATTCAGGACAATTCTACTTAATATTGTTTCAATCTTAATTAATCCCTCGAAAAAACTGTGCTCCTATTTCACAAGTTGCTTTACATTGAACTGATTTTGGAACATTTGCTCCCAATTAACCAAATTAAAAGTTCAACTCCAAATTAAACCTAAATTGAAATGTTTTGACCAACTAGCCATAAATCATAGTAAATGACTTGAGTCAAACTAACCCAAAATTTAGTTAATATTAAGCATATTCTACATATTTAAATGATCTTATTTATATTTATCTAAATTAATCATGTAAAGGTTTATATTTGAATTGTTAGATTATAATGTGTAAACTCAATTTAAGAATTTCACAAAAGGTTTAAATCTTGGAAAATCATATAATTCACTGGATAATTAATTATGAAATGAGGTATATTTTTAAGAAAAATTATACAATACAATGTCATTATAATTTAGCAAGCTACACGTACGAGATTTAAAAATTGACATGTGTCTTTATGGAGTCTAAACTTTACACTTACAATGTATCATTTTTTAAATATTAAATACATCAATTGTGAAATCTAAAAACTGAGTGTATCAAATTATTACTCGTCCATCTAAATTAAATATGTCTCATTTTTTTTTAAAAAAAATACCATACGTACAAAAAGAAAATAAATTGGGTCAAGTGATTAAGCATAAGTTGGCATTGTAAATAGATTTAGGAGCAACAAAATCTCCCAAAGCCCAAACCATTTAAAAGCAGGAAAAATCTTAACTGGCCTCCTCCCTTTCCAAGATTGCGGTGCAGGTTTGAGCTACCGGGCCAAGCCCACAACTGAAGAGAAGATTATGTCATGTGCTCCATAGGACCACAGGGATACTATATATTTTGGTTCTTCGGAGGAAACCACCGGCTACACAACTCTCTCGCTTGTTGAGAAGACCATAATTAATTCTATAGAATCTTGCCTCAGTGCATCGTATTAAAACAATGGAAATTTTCCTTTTCAAATAAAAAAAAAAACTGAAAATTTATATTTTGAATCGAATATATATATTCTATATATTATTTTTAGTAACTATGGAAATTACTTAAATGTTAAATAGAGGGTTAATGTGGTGCCTCCTTTTGGTTTTTTTTTTTGTCTTTTCTCACTTTTCGAGTGACTAAAAAGCTCTCGATGAATTTCCTCCCTTACTTTTCCTGCTGTCTATTTTTGTAATTTACAATTTTTATATTTATGATTAAGTGTGTTCAATTACATATTAATTGTGTGTGGATATTGGGATTTACCGGTTCAACTCCTCTGCCGGAATTCCAAAGGATTGGTGTTATAAATGTATCTGCAATAATGATTGATTCATGCGTAAACTATTAGGGGTCGTTTGGCTTCGTTTTCGTTTTTCTGTTTTTTGTTTTTGTTTCGTTTTCGTTTTATTTTTGTTACGCTGTCAATTTTTGAAAACAAAAACATGTTTGGATATACATTTTGATTGTATGTTTTTAAATAAAAAGTTTAAAAAAATGGTTAAAAAGCATGTGAGTTACTGTTCACTATTGTGCTTCTGTGTTTTGGAAGTGTTTTGGAAAAACATGAAAACACAAAATTTTTGCTTCCACTTTTTTTCCAAAACACTGCTTTTGTTTCCAAAATTTTTGAAAACGGAAACAGTCTGCCAAACACGTTTTCACTGTTTTGTTTCCAAAAACAGAAAATTGGCAACAAAAAACAAGAAACGGAAACGATATCAAACGAGCTCTTAACATTCCAGTTCTATTTTTCTTTCGTCTTCATTTCTATTTGGGTAGGTTTCTTCTTCCCTAACATTTCTCTGAATTGGTTTCACATAGACTCCGTTCTGTTTCCTAAAATTTCCAGGTGGACATTGATAAGATCCTTCGATTTTCTTTAGCAGCGCCTTAGGATGACATAACCTAAAGTGGGGAGATTTCACTTTTCACCGCAACATTTTGAGGTAAATCTGGATTTATTTGTTGATTATATTATTTGATACTTAAATTTAACATTTCCTTATTCCTCTTTTATTTTACAATTTTTTTTATTTATCATTCGACTTCCTTTTTATTGAGGATTCTATTAGTTGCTTATGTTTAGTATATTTCCACATTTCCAAAAGCACAGTTAGCCAATGCTAAGTACAATGATTTTGTGATGCATTATGTAAATTACATATGTTTCTGCAAATGCTCTCAACTAATTCAATTTTCCTATGACAACTATACATGCTCCTTGACTACAAAAAATTAGGCCTTCCTTATGCAGAAGCCAAATTCTTCGACCTACCCGAGTTCATTAATTTAACAATTGCAATCAAGATTAAAAAATGACCGCAGCGTACTATTTTTCTTTAAATAATCAACATACATTTCAAGCAACAATTAATATTAGCTTTATTTTGATGAATTATCTAGAGATGGAGGAGTATAATATTAGCTTTAATTTGATGAATTACCTAGAGATGGAGTATAATTTAGGTAATTATGCACTTTTAAAATGAAAGAGGGGTCATTTATTTTGCTTTATATATGCGAATTATTTGTTTCGATGTATGAGTTTCTCCGAACTGATCAACTTACAGCCAATGCAATATCTTCTTACTAACCGACTTAAACAACTACAAAAAAATATAGCCATAATAATAAGATGACTGCAGCGCAAGCGCAGGCCGCCCTGCTTGTTAATATATATTTTGATTTTTTTTACCCAATCCGGTATACAAAAATTTGCTTTGACTAATTCGGATCCGACTTGTGTCACTCACCTAGTTTTGGTGGGTGAGTCTATCAACGAGACAACTGCCGTATACATGGTCTTGAACCTAAAACCTGCTTAAACTGTAACAAGTCGCTTACCAGTTGGTCCAAATATCGTTAGTCTATTTGAATATTGTT
Organism: Corchorus olitorius; assembly: GCA_001974825.2. Lineage (NCBI taxonomy): Eukaryota > Viridiplantae > Streptophyta > Magnoliopsida > Malvales > Malvaceae > Corchorus > Corchorus olitorius. The sequence continues at coordinate 34,681 of AWUE01018463.1, read as the reverse complement.
AAAGGCAAATTGCATAAAGATGGCATCAAAATCCCCTGTATCAAATATACCAAGCACCATAAACGGAGAAACATTTAGACAGAATACCGAAAATAATGTGAGTTTGGACTTTGTGATAGATTCCATAAAACTTTAGTGTTCTATGGACTAATTACAGATTCACTATTTACAGTTTTACATCAAATTTTACACACTTGGTAACGGCCCATCAATTATGATTTGGATTTGTGATAGAGTCCATAAAGGTCCAAATCGTTTTGACGAGTATAAATAAGTTGGGCTTTTGATTGGGTTTCATTTTGCTGAGGGTTTTTTTTTTTTGCCAGATCGTATTGTTGAGTTTTTGTTTTTTGGCCAGAAGATCGTTTTGCTGAGTTGGAGATTCACATTTATAATGGCAGACTATTCCTCCAGAGAAATTATATTTGTGCGAACTAAAAAAAAAATAAAATTATACAACTAATAAAATTCTATATGAGTAATAATGTTCTTGATCTAGTGGTAAGAGACTAGAGAGTTCATCCAAAAGAGTAGGGATTCGAACCCCACCCTCCCTCTCTTATAAGACCAAAAACTTGAGGCTAACCTTATAGTACTAAATATGTCTAAATTTTAGAGAAAAATTTTTGAATGGTTACAATTTTGGTAATAAAAATCATCATCTACTAATAATTTTCCTCTTTGTTGAGTATAACCCAATTGTCTAACTATAGATCCTGAGAGAGTCTAGTCCAAGGGGCAATTCGGATAAAGCACATCAGAGAGGCCTTACAGATCCCAAAATGCCACATGCTTCGGGTTGCTAAGGGTCAAATTTGCAATGGCTAAAGCCCATTCAAACACAAAAATCACAATACTCTACCATAGCCAAAAATACTAAAAATACCTTATTTTTTCCATTTTCACAAAAAACCTCATAAAAGCCTATATTATTTTATACATACAAAGGCGTACATTTGATCCAAATAAACAAAAGGGACCGAATGCATCACACACAAAAATGGCCCAATACATCTCTTCTTCCACAACTGGCCCAGCAACCTGCTAACAAAAACACAAGCCCATGAGGCCATATGCCATATCACGCGCCAAAGTATCACACAGTTACAAAGATCTCCACCGGCCACCGCCACGTAATAGCATAAGAATCTTCATACGTCGTGTTACGGCAACCAAAGTATCACATGGCTACAAAGGTCTCCCCCGCCACGTAATGGCATAAGGATCTTCATATGTCGTATCACGGCAACCAAAACATCACATGGCTACAAATCTCTCCACCACCATGTTGCATGGCAGAAGGATCTGCAGCGCCTCTCAGGGGGAAGCTGCAAATGCCGCAATAAATGTTCCACAAAAGATGCTTGCCAAAGGGAGTAATACTTATCTCTTATTCACATTTTTAAACTCATTTACATATTTGAATTTCATCATGACAATACAACACACTAATTATTGCTAATTCACATAACACACAACGTGGACCAAGCCCACAGCGGGAAAACATTATGGAAGTGTGGCTTGGAGGCATGTGAGGATGGGAATCTTGCCATATGCTATTTTTGGGAGGGACAGTCTTGCTTGGAAGTTGCTCCTAAACTCAGAAATAACATCCATGGCAGCAGAGGGAAAGAATCCCATACACAGCATTGACCCGCTCAACCGCGGAATCTCAACGGTTGGAAACAAAGTGAACTTATCACCCCGAAAAGAAACGGAAATTCAAAAGGATTAAAAGCAAGCTTGTTCACACACCCGATTCGGAAGATGCTAAGGCAAAGTTGGTGAAGCTTGCAGCGGGAATCGTGGCAACAAATGGCATTATTCCGCAGCGGAGGGCCTATAAATAGTCATGGTCTTCACTTCAAGAAAAACAACAATCATCTCCATAATTTCTCTTCTTCACTTCAACGCTTCTGTAACACCGATTTCTTTCCCTCAAACTTGTATTCCCATCTTCTTTCTCCCAAGCTACTCTTCATAATGTTTTCCCATCTGATGTACATTGAATTAATGGAAGAAAAGTGAAGTTGTTTTCTTTATTTATTACTCATCTACTCATCTCCTCCTTCTCTTCTTAGCCTTTTTGCCATATTTCCTGCTCATATACAACCCTCACTCGAAGAAAGGGGTCGGCCCATAACCCATTGGGGCCGAGATCAATCTAAGCCTTATTGTCGCACAAAAGGCTCCCTACATTTTCTAGCGACTCCGCTGGGGATTCCAATTTCTCCGTGGCGGTGACAACCCTAAATATCTTGCCACATCTCTATACGGCAACCCAAATCTCCTCCATATCTCATGCGAAGATTCCATTTTCCAACACTGCAGCAACAGTCCACGCCACAAAACTCTACGCGGCAAAACTTAGTTGCCAAACATCACAACGACCATTTCTCCAAGTCCAACCTCAATTCAGCTTTTGTTTGCGGATTGGGGGCTGGCCGGCCCAGAGCCCATTGTAGCAAAGACCAGTCCATTTTCCCTTTGCCACAAAAAGCTCCCCACACGGGTCTAAAGCGGAAAAACACATTACCTGCAACCCGGCAACGCACACATGCGGAGGTAACCCTAGATTCACATTGCCTATAAATACCCTAATATTTCCCTATTTGGAGGTATGACATACTCTCTGTTAGAACATTTTACTGATTTCTGAATATTCCCTACCCTCTAAGGATACTGACTTAAGCATCGGAGTGCTAACGCAGGACATCTCCTGACACTCAAGTGTTGATTGTTCGCAGAAAATCAATTTAGGGATCGGTAAACACTGCAAAACTCTAACTCCGGCTGGAGGCACATTTTGGCCTCAACACTCTCCTTACATGTAATACTTTATTGTGATTAAACAATTTTATAAGAAATGTAATATGAATTAATTACTTGGTCAGATTTTGATTTAATTAAGTTAAAGAGCCCCTAAAAAACTTACGTACGTCCTAATTGTCTAATTTATTACTCACTCCATTCTAATAAATCAGTCACTTTAAGATTTCAAGGGAGCTTTAATCATATTTTTATCCATCTTTAAAATTTCAAGGGAGTATTAATCGTACTTTTATCGGGCAGGCTTACAAGTTTGGACAAATAGTCTGACTCTTAAATATGTCTAATTCAAGAGATGAAGAGTATTAATTGAAGGACATTTAAAATATTCTTTTAAAAAAAATTTAGTAGCCAACTTTAGGTTTTATTGATCAATGTGTATGCATGGAGTTAAAATGACGATATATTGTAGAATAGAAAGGAGCATTTGTTGTTCAACAAAAAGAAAGGAGTATTTGTTAATTTTTACATACTAATTCACTCAAAATTTTCACACCAAAGTATTTGATCCATGTAAACATTGTCATGTAATCAAAGATCACCCGGCCCAACACCCATAACATTGGTTGAGTTGGTAAGTGTTCAGACTTCTGTTCAAAAGGTTTGAGTTTCGAATCTAGCCAATGATATTTATTGGTGAGTAATTTAATTTGTAAATATCAGGCTAAACCTTCTCATAAACTTGTAACATGTATTGACCCCGAAATAGGGCAGCCTCCTTAGTCCTTTGGACCAAAACAAAAATAAGTCTGCTGTACAAGAGAATAAAGAACTTGAATAAATTTAATTCGACGCATATATATCCCATGATGATTGATCCATGATCAGAACGAGGGCAAAGGGATCGAGGGATATGGGCATAGTCAATTTCTAATTTCAAAAACCTAATAATTTTCCTCTCTTGACCCAGATCCATCCAGATGCTGTTCATTAACTGGGTCAAGTCAAAATTGCCGGTGGTATGGCGTTTGGATTAACTGCCCCCCGCCCCTGCCGCCACTCCCTCCTCCCCTCTTTCCTCCCCAACATGATGTTTTTGCTACGTAAACATCCCACAAGATTTTGTTGGGTCATCCCTTCAATAAAATCAGTTTGCCGTCCCCACTCCCCCGCTGTTTTCACTTGACTGAAAGCCAAAGCCTATTGTTCTTCGTTATTATATGCTTTCAAAGTACTGATGATTCAGACACCCAATTCTTGCAATTCCTCCATGCATGGCCCCCACAAAAACTCCCCCAAACATGTCACATTGTTTTGTCATGAGAAAACGACGAATTACTATGTTACTTACACATATATATAAGCCTTCCGCTATATTTCTAGCTGCCAACCAGTTTTAAATTTAATAATCAAATTCTGACAACATTGTTGCAGCAATTAATTAAACCACTTCTTGCTAAGTCTTGTCACTTTTTAATTTTGGGTTTTATCAGGGGGAGCCGATTTTGGTAGCTTTCAATATTACTACTAGTATTCAGTATATTAATGGTGGCCCTGGAATTGGCTCTAGCTTTGTGTAAAATCTCTGTTACAGGGTTTTTGATTCAAAGGGAATTGAATTCGGATATGATTTGCAGTATTTTCTGCTCCATTTCACGTGATGTTTATGCCTGTAGAGATTTGTTCAAATTTCACAAGCACTTTTCTCTCTCTCTCTCTGAATTATACATATAGTCTACCAACTAGCATTGAGATTCCATTTAACCCTATGTTTATAGCTAGCCATATCCAAATTTTCAAAGCTTATCTTAAAGAATCATTGATTGCATTATTGTTCTTTTATAATTTCCCCCCTTTTATATTTCATCATTAGGATTATTAGGCAGTTAGTTACTACAGGATAGGATGGGATTCGAATTCATACTCTTACATGACTTTCTTAATCTTTTAACCGGTTAAGAGATGTGAAAAAACTATTAATTAGGTAGATCAACTAAGTTGAGTTTAAATAAGTAAATAAGCATAAATCTTAATGTGGCTAATTATGGTAGTAATTAAATAATTATGTAGGTAAAGTTGATGTACCTTCTGAGAATGTTCTTGGATAATTTTAATTTAGTAATTTTACCCAATTGTTCCCCTGATCTCCTTCAATGATACAGGTGAAAGAACAGATTCAAGAAAAAGAAAAATACTAAAAAGTTTGAACAGTCATTATAAGGCAACATGACAAATTAGCTAACCATATGGGTTGGCAACATTGCCGAATATACATAAATAAATAAATGATTATAATATAAAGTTTTCATGTGGTGTCCAATAATTACACCACTTCTAAGTAAGGAGAGTTTAGAGATTAATCTAATCCAAAGAAAAAAGATTATAATAATGAAATTCAGCAAAGAAGGGTTAGGGCACATGAGATTCGCAGCCTTTGTTTAAGACGTGTTGAAACATGATTGATTTCAATGGGCAGAGCTCTGATCCCGAGGAAGCTTTTTTTTGTTTAAATGTACACAACTACAAAATAAAACTCCAGATTAGGTGAAGTCCCCCTTGTCACTTTTTTAACTTATGGCTAGCTTTCATGGTGCCACATTCTTCAGTTTTAAACTAATGGATTAACCCCACTTTTTCATAATAAACATTCCCATTATTCCATTAATTAATTATTATATCCTAAACTTATTCAAAATAGAAAATTATTTTAGTTGTACTGCAGAAAGATTACTTTTAGATATGCAAGTGACATTGTCAATTATTGGTGTACAGAAGCTTGAGAGAGAGAGAGAGAGAAGAGAGTTGGGCAAGAGTTTTAAATAAGGTCCATTCAAACTTCTGCATAGGATTCTAATCCAAGTCTCCCCACATGTATTTTGTTTTTTGTCCCCCATTTTTGTTTCTTGAAACAATTTTTATTTCTTTTTTTTTTCTTAGCTAGAGTTTATACATATGAAATGAATTACAACAAATTACAAAAGAAAAAACTTTTATCAATGCCGGTTGAATTTAGGGAAGAAGCTTGTTTTGGGTTCGAATATTATGAATGTACTAAAAAACAGACATTAAGAGAGTTTATTAATCCGTAATTAAGTATGATGTATAATCAGATTCCGAATTAATCGAGAACATAATGTGATTACTGAATAACGAGATTTGTATTAAAAATAAAGAAAGAAAGAAAGAAAGAACCTTCCCACTATTATCATAAGCGTCCGAGGTGGGTGGGGGGTCATGTTTGTGGGACACTGATCAGAAGAAAGAAAGAAAGAAAAAAACTAAGGGTGAGCTAAGTGTAAAGAGATAGTGCAGAGAGATAGAAAAGGTATAGTTATGGTGGGTCTCTTTTAAATTTTTTAGGCTAAGCATTTTGTAGGGATATGTCTCAGTCAAGGGCGGGTGAAGCCATCATCCGTGCAGCATCTTCGCCTCCCTTACGACCCCATTTGAAAAGGATTTTCCTTTACTTTGCTTTCCCTTTGACAACTCCTCATATTTTCGCCTTTCTATAACCTTATTAGCTTACATTTTGACTTGCATGTTGTCACCCTCACGCATGAACATGAATAGTTTGAGATCTCTCTCCATTAATGCAGCAAACCAACAACAAAGAAAAATTCAAATGAAAATTATAAATTCAAAGATAGTACTATGAAAGAAGAAAAAGAAAACCCAGATCTTTAAATCTCTATATTCCACAATATATATAGATTTAATTCAGTATATAGAAAGAGAAGAGTACACTTAAGAATACAAAAATAGAAAGGGGGAAAAGAAAAGCTACCAACCCATTTTACCAAATTCAGAAGGTTGTTAGGTTAAAGGTCTGGTGATGGATCGAAGCTGATGATGGACACATGAAGTAATTATGCTACTTAAAAATCTTGCCATGTTAATTCATTTATTTATGAATTAATTTCTTCTGTACATAAACTTCTACTGATCATCATATCACTACAAAATACCCTAAAAAACAGAAGAAAGAAAAAAAATAATACATAAGGAGATTAAAACAAAGGGGAAACGAATATCCTATAAGCTTAAACCTTATATTTAACCTTTTTTTTCCTAACTTTTCCCCAGAGTTTTGTTGATGAAGAAGATCAATGAGTTATAAAAATAGTAATATCAATTAGCCCTTTCGACATGGCGTATGAAGACAGTTTCCAAATCAGGAGGAGTGAAGAATTCTCGAACGCTTCCATAGTTACACTTCAAAGAAGGTTTTCGCTTCCTTGGAGCAGGTGGACACGACAATATGGTTGGGATCCTCGCATCTTCCGCCGTCGGCGTCGTCGAATTACATTCGTCACTAATTTCTTCGTCACTAATAATAATCCCTTTATCTTTCTCCATGCTTGGATTCGTCGTATATAAAGGCTTCAAAGGAGCTCGTAATGGAATCCCAGCAATCACCCATTTCTTGGCGCCTTCGGATTCTAACCCTCCTCCTTCAACTTGAGGCTTCCCTGAAACCCCCATATCCTTGGATCAAAACCCACTAACTAACCCAAAAACTTTGATATATAAATTAATTATAGCTATATGGTTATAAGGGAATATAAGGAATAAGGGAATCAATAAAGATGAAAGAATAAAGATGGGCTTTTGTTTTTCCTTCTTTTTTTTTTGTTGTGTGTGTATTTTTTTCCCTCCACTTTTCTTTTCCCTCTTTGTAAAGAGAATCAAAGGGAAAGCCAGAGGAAAGTGTTGATGAGAAAAAAGAAAAGGGATGGGTTTGAAGTTTTGAAAGGAAGAAGATTGAGAGGAATGGTTTTTGAAGCAAAGGGATTTAATATAAAGAAATAAAATTAAATGAAAGCAATAAGGAAGTAAATGGGGAAGGAGGGGCAACGTTGAATGTTGTGTTTATACCAATCAGGGAGAGAGATAAAAAGGGAACCCGAGGAAACTCGTGACATAAGCAGAAAGAGAAGAAAATTAAATAAATTAATTAAATAAAAAATAAAAAGAACTAGAAGTTGCCCGTGAAACTAGCTGACCGCGGGCAGCCTTCGGAGAGACAAACAAAAAAAAGAAAGAAATAAAAAAAATGGGGTTTGGGGATTGACTTGGATTTTGGCGGCAAATTTGGGACATGGGGATCAGTTCAGTAACAGTAATCCTTTGCTTATTCTTTTTAATTAATTTCTTGCTTTTATTTTGACTATTTTTTCATTTCAATGCTCCTCTTTGTTTGTTTGTTTGTAACATTTCCCTTTTTCTTGTGAAAGAAATACTAATTAAAACCATTGGCAAAAGCCTTCTTCTTTATCAACGAGGCTTTTTCAAAAGGGAGGCTTTTTTTTTCTTTTTCCTTTTCTTTGGCCGGGAGTAGTGAAAGGCCTCCTTTGATAGAAAAAAGAAATTTTCAAACAACAATGCTTTCTATAAAGTCTAATGAAGTTAATATTGAGCTTGAAATTTTTGAATTTATTAGAAAAGTGTATAACTTTTGCATTTTTTTCTTTTCAATTTATGAGTTTGTCAACTTGGATATATACTACTTGATAGTATTGCTATGGAAAATGAGTTTGATATCGTTTGAATTTCCATGTTATTCAATGAATTGGTTTTGGATGGATTTAGGGTTGAGTTTTGCTATATGACCAGAAAAATTGACTCGAAATTTGGTCATTCATGACGTGTTGTTACACGATTGATCCAGCAGATTGGTCCCATCACTATTTAAGTGGGGTTTTGTTACAAAATATGGGATGATCCCACATGACACGTCATTTGTGACAAATTCTGATCAATTTTTCTGATTGTTTAGAATTTTTCTTTAGGATTAGACCCTTTTCGTTAGGAAATAATCCTCCTTTACCGAGATCCATTCTTTGTATATCCAAAATCTAAAACGAATCTTGAATAGAGCAAAATTCCTTCCAAATGAAACAAGACCAATATGACTCGTGAATAGTGAACACCTCTCTAATGATCATGTCTATAGAAAATTCTTTATCAATAATTTGATAGAAATGAAGGAGACTCGTCAATAATCACGTGATCTATCACTAAAGTGTTTGATGCTGAATTTTTATTTTAATGATTAGAGTTCAAATTCCGATAACTTCAATTCCTTGATAATTTTTTTTAAAAAAAAATTGTGAAAATCCTTCTTGATTATGACAAAACTCTAGTTTAAGGTCAATATTCCTTATCAGAAATAAGATAGTAGCAAAATAAAATGACAAAGAAAAATCATGTTAAGATCATGTTTGCTGTGAGGAGGAACAAAGAGTGGGATGATAAATGCATAAAATGCATGCATTTTACTATTTTAAGTCTATACAATCAAAACCCTCGGTTGGTGGCTCAAACATGCAACTTCTAACAACTGAATAAATTAATTGAATCAAATCACTTATCCTGATCTCACTTACTAAATCCATTAAAGAACACGAAAACCAGTTGTCCAAAGAGAATTTTTGGATTTAGAACCAAATCTTCTCTCAACATTCAATCCCAAGGTAGGCAAAAGAATAACCAAGTGCTAACATTAGAAAAAAGAATACTTAATAAAATTCCTACTTGTACCTTTATTTCCCATTAAAATCCAAAACCCAAACAGGAAATTTTCCATTTCTTGGTAAGATTTCAACATATACTATAGATTGACGTCAAAATTCCGTCACCTAATAATAAACAAATAAGTATATGCTTAATTAGCTAGGGTGGATTCTGAAAACTCTTTTGGGCAGATGGCCAGAGGAATAAAAAGAGACAAAAATGTACAAGATTTTTGGTATTGAGTGATGATTAGTCATCAGTCACCGCCTTATGCCTTGGCAGAGGCAGAGGCAGAGACAGAGAGTTGGGCCAAATGCATGAAAAATGAAAATACAATCAAAATTTTCAAACATATGGCAGACCAATGCTTCACATTAAAACAAAACATTAATATGCAAATTGCAGTGTCATCCCTGTGGGGGTCTCTCCAGGCTCCTGGTACTTTTTAGGAACAAGGCTCCCTTATATGACGCGTATGTTACAGCAGCATGTGTCATTTTTAAGGGAGTGGGGGATTTCTGAATTTTTCAGAGGTAACTGGAAATGTTACAAAAACAGAGAGATTGACAGCCTGGGTTCTGTGAAAGGAATCTAAGAAATTATCCAACTCTGAGTTTTTAATTACTCTGTTTAACTTGCTCTGCTTCATTTGGTTGGGAAACTCCATTAAAGAAGAAGAGGGGAGTACAATTTCTTTCCATTAAGATGGTGACTTTATTATTCATAATATTGATGGGTAATTGTGGACCTCAAACTTGACTACTTTCTATCAATAAAGAGAAGTTAGTACTACTGCAATTGGTGAAGAAAAAGAAGTACTTCTCCATGGCCATGGTTTTCTGTCGAATTCTCTGCTTTTTCTTAATCTGTTTTATTGTTTGAAGCCGATAAATGGTGAAGAAAAAGTTGACAGGTATGAGTTCACATCGGAGTTAAAGCTATTGTAGTACCCCATTGTATTTTTTAGATTAATTTTGCATTTTTGCTCCAATTAATTACCAATGTTCATTGATAAACTAGAACTAGATTAGAATTGCATCTTAACTCTGTTATTCTTATGAGTTTGTCATTGGTTTAATGTACAATTTGGCCTTTGATCTATCCCACTGAACTTGTTTGGGACAATTTGACTACCAAATTTTGATTCTTAGACAATTTGACCCAAATTGGATAGATTCTGATCTAATTAGCACCATATTTGCACCACATCAATTCATCATTAATCATTACCCATCTGACCAAAATCAGTCCAATTCGGGTGAAAATTGTTCAAAAAATCAAAGTTCGATAGCCGAAATGTCCAAAAATTAAAGTTTGAAGGTCAAATTAAGCTAAATAAAAGTTTAGGGGCAAAAGTACCATTCTTAAGATAGTTCAAGGGTCAAATCATATATATATAATGATAACAATGTACATTTCAAGAATGATAACTCTTTAAATGTTGAGGCATCCAAATCTCGACGAGTGTTATGTTGTATAATTGACACATGTCCTAATTAATATTGAGAAATAAATAATTCTAATTCAATTAGATTGATACTAATGTCAAATTTCAATATTTGTTACTAATTCAATCAAGCCTCAATTAACTCCTTTTAATAAAAAATTAAAAAGAGAAATATTTTGATTTAGAAATATTTAAACAAATATATTGACTACAAGTTTAATACATAGAAAGTAAAATATTACTTACTACTGTATGTAATACATTTGATGGAATCGGATTTGATCATTAAAGTAACTCACAAACATCTTATCGCCAAAAAAAAATCACTTACCTTTCCATTCATATAAATAAAATATTAGCCTAGATAACTCTAAATCTAACTATTTGTGACAATATTTTTCAAAAAAAAAAACTATTAGTGGCAATAATATATATATATTTTAGGTATTGTGGCAATAATATATTAATGTGGCATGAATTAAGAAAACAATTACCAGTGGTTATTTCTTTGTGTCTCTTCCATAAATCACTTCAATTTTCAATCAATTAGTAATTAGTTCCATAATTTCATAAATCAATAATTAATGGTATTAATTACATTAACATTCCAAAGTATATCATCCCCTATATAAACATCCTGAATCAATCGATTTTGAACATTATCAATATTTTTCTGTCTCTTTCTCTTTATTGGAATTTTTGTTGTGAGACATTATGTTTCTCATTTTTATTGTTATTTTTCATATTTGTTCTCTCTTTCATAATTATCATTATATATTATATTTTGTTACTGTATTTCATTGGTGTTATCCGTCTAAATTCAAGAACTATTTAATTAGTTTTTTTTTCCTTTTTTTTCTTGCCTTGCTTTTTCTTTGATAGCAAATTATGTGGTAACATTTCTCTTTTTTTTTCTCGGTTGTATTTCTTAATAGTAAATTATGCTTAAATACTTTTTTCTTCATTGTTGTAGTGTTCATAAGAAAATCAGTTACTATTCTTTTCATTTTTTCGTTCATTGGAAAAGCAAAAGCCTCCTGGGTGAGTACGTGCAAAGATCCATTTTCGTTTCCTCTTCTGCACTTTAATATAAAATAGATTTTTTTGTTTAACCATTGTGACATTTTTTTTATCCATTTTGCAGCTTGTTTGTAGAATACCAAATACAATTCCTCACTTTTATTTACCTTTCTATTTGTATATATATTTTGGACCTATTTATTTAAGCATATGGACTTCTCGGCCATTAACTACAAGCATGATAAGGTTAGCAAAAATTATACTAAATTGATAAGGTTTTGATATTTCAATTTGAAATACTATTGAACGAATTTTTGCTGTTTTTGTGTTGTTCTAAGTTCTTTTCCTTCAGCACAACACTAGGAGTTACAATCATGGTTGAGCAAAAAAGGAAATTAGATAAATCATTCTTACCAATTTCTTTGCATTTGAATTACACGGAATTTAATTTGATCATTAAATACGTGTCATTTATAATAATTAAATTACTACTACTAACATTTGCTTCTATTACTCTAACTATTTGTGGCAATAAATTCATCGCTATTTGTGGTATGAGTTAAGAAGGACAATTACCTATGATATTTCCCTTTTCTCCTCCTGCTTCCATAATCTTCTAATTATAATATTGACCAACTATATATAGCAATAATATAATAAAATTAAGCTAAGGAGAGACTTTCTTAAATAAAATTTGATTTTCAAATCAATATCAATTAGTTTCACAAAATAAAAAAATCAATATTAATTAGTATTACTGATTTTTTCACATTAATTTCATTTTATACCGATTACATTAATTAATGTAAATATCTCTCAATTAAATTATGTAATGTCTTCACAAATATTTGTCAAATGTTACCATTTTTTATTGTGCAGTAAATTTGGTAACCTTTAATATTAATGAAATGTTACTAAAATTTCTAAGAATGCAAGGAATTATTGAAATTTCTAAAGATGAGAAGTTACTAAATTTATGTGAAATCATATGTAACTTTATTAACATGTTACTTTTTTTTAATTTTGATAAAAAGGTTTCAAGTAGCAAAAAAAAAAACAAAAAAGGTTATCCAATTTTTTAAGAATACATGGTTAGTAAAAATTCTAAAGATTTGTGATTGTTAAATTTATGAGTCTCCCGTCCTAAAAAGGTAATATATTATTTTTGTTGAATAATTTAATAAAGTTGGTAATATTCAATATTGACGAAACATTACTAAAATTTCTAAATGTAGTGTTTCCAAATTTTCTAAAAATGTGAGGTTAATAAATTTATGTAGAAACCGCAAAAGTTTTGGTAACATGTTACCCTTTTTTTGGGTTAAATAATGGAGTAAATTAATTTGGTAACTTTCAATATTGATGAAATTTTACTAAAATTTATATAAAGTGCTATAGAAATTTAAGAAAATAGGAAATAGAAATCAACATGGGAAAATTTTTCATGCATATTTCATATAAGTGAAAAGAAAGTTAAGAATAGTTTGGTTTAAAATAATATAATATTACAACCTCCATGATTGGTTATCAAAGATGTCTTTTTGGATCTTCTAAAAAGGTATAGGGGAAATGTCTCATCTTATAAAAACTTTAATAAATTTGAAAAAAAAATTGAGTGAAAGTTACTAAAAAAACTTTTTTCTTCAAAAAAACTTTATCAGTTAATTATAAGAAAAATTATACAATATGTCATCGGTGGAGTTTAGCAGACTACACGTGCGGTGTTTAAAGGTTGACATGTGTCCCCTTAAGGAATATGTATAAATATTAAATATGTAATTAATTATAAAATGAACTATGTGTCAACTTCTTAACCTGCTTATGAAGTTCAAAAACATTGACAGTTTATTGTATAATAATCATATAAGAACAATTATACAATACACCGTCAATGGAATTTAGCAGACTGCACTTGCGGGGTTTAAGGGTTGACATGTGTCCACATAGGGAATATGTATTAATATTAAATATATTTAATTAATTATGAAATTTGGTATGTGTCAACTTCTTAACCCGCTTATGGAGTCCAAAATTTACACTGACAGTGTATTGTATAATAATCCCTATAAGAAAAATTATACAATACATCGTCAGTGGAATTCAGCAGACTGCACGTGTGGGGTTTATGGTTGACATGTGTCCCCTTAGGGAATATGTATTAATATTAAATATTTAATTAATTATGAAATGCGTAATGTGTCAACCTTTTAACCCGCTTATGGAGTCCAAAATTTACACTTACAATGTATTGTATAATAATCATATAAGAAAAATTATACAATACACCGTCAGTGGAGTTTAGCAGACTGCACGCGCGGGGTTTAAGGGTTGACATGTGTCGCCTTAGGGAATATGTGTTAATATTAAATATTTAATTAATTATGAAAAAGCTCAATTAATAAGGTTACTAATAAGATTACTATATAACTTGATACGGTTACTAAAAAGGTTTTTAGGTTATTAAAAAAATTATAAGATGACTATTAAATTTAAAATGTTATTTTTTTGATTAATTAAAGAAACTTAATTAATTGAGTAAATGACATAATAATGTTACTTTTAAAAAATTAAAAGTGTTTATCACATTCACCATTAGTGGAGTTTAATAGATTGTACAAACAATGTTGAAGGATTGACATATATCTTTTTAGTCTATATTTTTAATATCAAATACAAAATTAATCAAGAAATAAATGGTGTATGTATTACTTTTTTAATCTTTATATACAGTATGAAAATTTCACTGGTGCTGTAAATAATTGTTCGCTAAAAAGATATAATATTGTTTTCTACAAATTATAAAGATTTAGAAATATTTTTTCAACAAATCATAAAAGTTTTACATAGTATGGGTAAAATAAAGATTTAGTTATACTTTTTCTACAAATTATATTGCAACTAAACTTTCATTATAAAATCATGTTCATTCCTTATCAAGTTTGCTGCTAATTAAAATTCATATATTATGTGACTAATAAATTATATATAAATAAATTATAATTTTAAATATTAATCTTTAATTTTGAATAAATCCCGCTGCAACGCACGGGTTCTAACCTAGTTGTAGATTAAGCCAATAGGCTTAATATTTGAACGATGGTATAAGAAACAGAAAAGGAGAAACAGGGGTAATCTATCTTCAATATCATGAAGTTAATAGCTCGAGTACAAGGAGGAAAAGGTTAAAGTTTGCCATGTATAGAGTGGCTTGCACTTGCCAAATAATATAATACAGATTCAAGGAATTTAAACCATCTTTCACATCCTTGAGTGGTTCCAATTATCTTCATATTGCTCCATGAACTCGTCGTTGAATTTCTTGAAGCTTGACATGATTGCAGGCATGTCTTCCTCTGCAGGTAAAATTGTTGTCCTCAAGTGGAAGACCCTGTTTAGAGAAACCATGTTGTTTAGTTAGGCACTTAATTAAGTTGTTAGACATAGTGGAAAACCCTACTTTAGACCTAAATGTAGCTATTTGACAATACTATTAGAATCGAAACACAATAGCAAGACATTTCTATGCAAATCTTCTTAATATGACCTAAGGAAACAGAAACAAACATTGTTTAAAGGGAAAAAGAATCTTCTTGATAAAGGTAGGTGTAGAATCTTGC
This sequence comes from Corchorus olitorius, assembly GCA_001974825.2. Classification (NCBI taxonomy): domain Eukaryota; kingdom Viridiplantae; phylum Streptophyta; class Magnoliopsida; order Malvales; family Malvaceae; genus Corchorus; species Corchorus olitorius. Next base: position 19,315 of record AWUE01018463.1, on the reverse strand, counting down.
TGATGGAACAAACTGGAAAGATGACTATGAAATGTCTAAGCAATGAATAGAAATGGGAAAGAAGATAAATTGGAAAGTACCCTTCTTTCTGTCCAAATCCTGAACCAGGGACAGTGGAGATGCCGGTTGCTTCCAACAATTTGAGACAATAGAAAACGTCTGGAACTTTTCCTGCCTTTTTGGCGGCTTCGATAGCTTTTGGTGGCAAGCGTATTTGAGGGAAAGAATACATGGCACCTATAATATCATCGATAAGTAAGTACTAAGGAGGACTAAGAAAAATGAAAGAACTCTAATTACTTGTAAAGAACAACTATTTTACCTTCAGTGAAATTGCAAACCACATTTTTGCAGCTGTTAAATCCATCAGTCATTATCCTTGCTCTTCTTCTCAACGATTCGAGTATTCCTTTGCTGCATTTTATATGGCAGTGTTAATTAAAGGTAACGGTGAAAGCTTTTTTTAATGTCATAAAAATGGAAATCAGCATTGTTCAAACAAACTTATGGACTTCTCTATGTGCAGTATCACCAATGACTGAAAAGTGAAAACCCTTCTTTCTGTATTTTTTTAATGCCAAAATTAGATGTTTAAAACATCAACAGCCGGGATCTATTCAACATGAACATCAGAAAGCTGAAAACTGTTTACCCCATTTGTTTAATATTAGTTTCAAACTGGGTCCTAGCAGGCATACCTTTCCCTGAGAAATTGCTGATAAGAAATGTCTCCAGGTTTGAGTGGGTTGACCATCAACCCCATCTGCAAAGAGAAGAGGAAGATACTTACATTACAGTTAACATAACTAGAACAGAAAATTAAGGGCCAAACTTTATAGAACATAGGAAGAAATCAACTCACAAATATCTGAGCAGGAACATTTGGACTGAGTGCTATTGATGCAATCTTATAGATCTCATCAACCGTCTGCAATGTCAAATCATGAAATCAAAACAGATTTGAGCATCCGTTCTCGAAACATATTATGTCTGATTTTCAACCTTAATCAGATGTAACGAAGAAAGTGTATGAATAAACATATACAATAACAAGGTGAAGCAGTTCTTGTGTTTTAAGTGTAATTACCAAGAACTATAATAATTTAACTCAAATTGACAACAACGTCAAAGTTGGTTATACTTCTTCTATATGGCCATGACCTTTGTTTCATAATGTGTTCTGAATCAGTTGAATTTCATTTTACCATGAAAGCACAATAGAAATTTTGCTAATATACTCCACATTTTATCATAGATCAACATTAGGGAGAAATTCCCTTGTTATGTAAGTAAAAGCAACACTAACCTGTGGAGGAATGTTGGTCATCTCAAAGTATCCACCGCGCTGCCCACATTCACCCCAATATCCTTTAGACACAGTGTGGAAAGAAATGAGCTGGACTTCCTTGCTTATGGGTGGCCCCATATCCATCAAAACCTGCCAATGATAAAAGAAATAATACACAATTTAAAAAGTTAAAACTTCATCATAAAGTTTTAGAGGTAGTTGATTGACAATAAAATGATAATTACCTTTCTAGAACTGATAAAGGGGCGTTCATCCTGGTAAACGTTCTGTTGATAAACCTCATCTCCAAGTAAAACTAAGTTTTCTTGGTAACAGAATGTCAATATTTCTCTTAAATTAGCTTCACTGAGACACTGACCAGTAGGGTTGCCAGGGTTAATGATTACCATTGCTCTTACCTGGTTATATTCAGACATAAACGAGATTTAGTTGGTTGTGGCATGCATCAAAGAAAGAACAGTTCTTACCAAAATAAAGTTAGATACTATAGAACCAAAACAAAAAACAGCATTTACAAGTTGAATAGGTAAAAACTGTTTAGTGCTGGCAAAAATAATCAACTTTTGAAGTCCCAGAACTACTTAGCATGCAGAATAAGATATTTCAATCAAACCGATTATATATGCTTATGAATTATGATTCTTATTCAAGCCTCTTTCTGTATCCATCAATTTTAGTCAATTGATATGTTTGTGGAACTTCAGCCCATATTTTTCACGAACAACCAAGAGAAAAGTATATTAACTGTTATTCCTTTCATGCGAGCCTGTGCAACTGATTGGCGAAGATCATTAATATCAAGCCCCCAATTTGCAGTCTCTTCCAGGTAATATGGAACAAGAGAACCACCAAGGAGAGATATTGTAGCTGAGTAAAGTGGATACTGTGGGACAGGAACCAAAATCTGGCAAATGCGAAAAACATTATAGAATATAATATATCAGCATTATGCACTGGGAACATGGTAAACCTCTAAACTATAAGTAAACTATAGGCCAGAAGATATTAGAATAGGATTAGAAAGAAAAGGTTATTTAGATGATGCAATCATGTTTTAGCAAACTAAATGAGGAAGATATGTTACCCCATCCCCTTCACCACGGATAATACAATTCAAGGTCTGCATCACACCTTTGCTGGCACCATCAGTGAGATATATGAGCTCTGGATCACTGCCATCGGCAAAAGAAGCAAAATAGCCATTCAGCTAACAATTTGGGAATAAAAATGACCATTCTTTGTAAAAGGGATGGCTTTATGAGTAATAGTAGATTATCACCTAGGATACCCATCACGCCTTTCAATAAATTCAGCTACCTCTTTCCTTATGCCAGGAATACCTCTGGAGTCACTATATGCACCTAGATAAAAGATGAAGGAACAAGTGTTATTAATGTTACAGAACATATTCCGATCATTTACATTCTGAGAACCCTCTGGAATTGTTTTTAGAATCATCTATATTGCATGGGTTGATGTAAGGAATTATATAAGGGCATTATTTAAAGTGGTAACTAAGCTGAAGACTAAGGTAACAAATAAGTATCAATAAAACAATTATTTTGGTGGATACATATCAATACAACATAATTTAGCAAAACAGAAGAATGACTGAAAAAACTGACAAGATAAAAACTTAACTAGCACATTATCAAACAAGCCTATAGACTAAAGAAAACAAGACTTGGGTCATTAATCACGGGGAGATACTTTTGGCAGTTTTATTCAATTAAGGCACAGTGATATACCTAGACCCCCAGAAGTCAAGGAAAGATAATGTTTAGCTCTTGCAATTGCGTCTGCAGGAAATAGCAGCCCAACATTTGGATCATCTAGCAGAAATGGAGCTTGGCATAAAGCAACAACCTGCATTAACACTTTCTTGGTTTAATACATATTTTCAAAACTGGATAACCAACAGAGAATATATGTAAAAGATGGAAACTAAAATAAAAAATAAATTATACTTGGCGAGGGAAAGTCAGTGGTTTCTGTCCAAGAGCATGAGGGTTGCCAACATTGGTGAAAATAATCTGCAGAGATAAAATTAAATGCACACATGAGTCATTTTTCATGTAAAAAACGAAAGGAAACCGTCATGAAAATAGATATATCCTTAGAAGGCATACACATACAAATTTTTTACTAATGACACTATAAGGAACAACACAACATCGACATTCGACATTGATGCTTAATAGCACATCTTATCAGAAACCTAGTCACTAATTACAACCATACTCCCTACAATACCACAACATATAGATAATGAAATATATTCTTATTTGGAAGCACTAAATACATGAAAGTACATGCTCCCCTAGCACAGAAGTGGATTCTAGGAAATCATAGAGAGACACGTCCTGCATATTGGTGCAAACATTTAAACTGTGTTCAACAGCAAAAATCTTTCACCAGTGAAGACACTAAGTAACTTAATACAGTTCAAAGCAAATTATAAGTACAAGATGTTCGTGGCAAATAAGTGCTAAGTTTGGCTCAAGATGAAAGCAAGCAAAAACCTATACCTTCTTGCCTTCCTTCTGAAGCTCAGAAGCTCGAAGATACAACTCCCCTCTGACAGCATATTGAACTTTCTTCACATTTTCATTCAGTGACTCATAGTCTAATGCCTTAATACCCATGATAGAACAAGTTCCTTCCTTAAACTTCTCAACCTAAAGGGCTCAGACTCGACCTGTAAGCAACAATAACAGGAAAAATAAGTCAAATTCAGCATCTTGTTTTTGTATAAAAGTAATATTTCTGTCAAATAGTGTTAACTATATAAGATACTTTATCAATCTAATCCTAAATCATAAAATCCGCTGTAAAATATCTCATTCGATACAAATCCATGCATCAACGAAATAGTTAAAATGAAAATCATCATTAATTAAAAGACAGTTTCCTGCGATCAAATGGAACAGAAACAAAACAAGAAGTCAAAAGCACATGACTTGGAATTCCAGGCAGAGACATACATTTAGGAGAAGAAAAGAATCAATCTGTCAATAAACCAATTATCCCTATCTGCAAAATCATTTCAACATAACAAACAAAACCCAAGAAGGCCTGAATTTTAAAGAAAAAAACAGAACCCAAAAGAACAGAACAGCTTACCCGTGAACCAAGCTAAGCGCTGGACGAGTGGAGTGGGGAAGGAACTGATAACTCCGAGGTGTAAGTAGCAAAGGGCCACACCCAGATTTTATATGTAGTTTTTGCTTTGTCAGAGAGAGTTTTGGTGTCGGGGAAAGGCAGAATAGTCAGTAATGTGTGATTTTATTATAAGATAGTGGCAGTGGGCAGTGGGCGAGGCATAAGAATGCAAAGGGGAGTGAAATGGCAGCAGCAGAGCCACTGAAGCAAATGGATTATTTGGAATACGAGTTTGATGTGTTAATTTATTTATTCATTTTAAAATGTTTTAGGACAAAAAGGATAAAATTCATCAAGGAAGTGTGGTGTAGCTTTGAACTGTGAGTTCTTGGTAGATAATGAAGCTTTGGGGTTCTCTCAAATCTCTTTTGGACTCTTTTTACATTGGTCGCTCTCACCACCACCTTGTTTAAGTAAGTGGTTCATATTTGATTCTTTTGCAATCTCCATTCTGTTTTTGTTCCCATTTGGTCATTATAGGGGCAATTTGGTCAACATCCTCCTTGTTATGTTAGTATTTGATGCACATTCTGCTTTTTCTTTTTATATTTTTTTTATGATTTTGGGTATGTATTTATTTATGTTAAAAAAAGAACCCAAAATGGAATTGGCAATACTATGTGAGAAATTTTGGTTTTGGTTCAATCACAAGGCTAAGGACTATTTACTAAAAAAAAAAAGGCTAAGGACTAAACATGATATTAGAGCATCTTTTAGAGGTGAATGATGTCGGATTTTCACTGTTTTATATTTAGCATAGAGACAAAATTAGAGCTGGATGGGTTTATGTTGGAGGGCCAAATGTCTTTTTTAATAGTACTTTACAACAATTATATAAAGATAAAGAGATGTTGGTGCTAATTATCGTTGGATCATGACGGAATGATTTGGATTTTGCATCAATTATTAATAATTTTATCTAAAAGGTTTGTATTGAGAATCAAACAGTTGAAAAGGAGAGCTTTTAAAAAAAAAATTATTATCTTTTACTAAGTGTAAATAGTCATTTTTATTACCAACATAAGTGGTTTGTTGAAGTGGTTTGGTACTTGTTTCTCTTAAATAAGATCTTGGGTTCGAGTCTTATGAATGGAGAAAACCATATTTGGGAGAGCTTTACCCCATAAACCGATCAACTGGCTCGAACAAGATTATCTTGTAAATATAAAAAATAATATCATTTATATTCATCTATGGATTAAATACTTTGTGCGGCATGCATTACCCCTATATATGGCATTCATCTATCAATTGATCAAGTCTTCATCTTGCATTCATCTATCAATTGATCAATTCTAATTTCTAATGCAATGCAGCACCATGTTTCCATAATTTCCATATGACTGACGAAATCATTTACGGTTCAAAATGTTAAAAATAACATAATTTTTTACTCCTTCCATTTCAATCAATATTTAATCTGTCAAAAAGTTACCTTCCATTCTAATCCGTCGTTTCCTTCTCCATTAAAACATGATGCCTAAAAGACGTATTACAAGCATTAGAGCCATTGCTATAGAGATTAAAACCCATATAAAAGTTTTTTGACTCTGCATCAGTATCCATAGCCATATGCCATATTGTCAGTATATAATACTACCATCAAACAAAATCATAAGATAACTACCTATTATATAAGATTCAATACTCAAGCTTACACTCAACAGCATGCAGGTTGATTAATTCTTGATTATATATATGATCTCATTTTTAATTAACTGGGTGCTGGTTTCGTTACAATATATGCAAAGTTATGTCATGTAGTATATGTTTTTACATGAATGACTTTTCCTTATATAGTGTGAAATCATTGACCTTTACAGTAAGAAATATGTATATGGGAGGTCTTGATATTGATATGTTGCCCAAGCCAAACAAATATATATTGATAAACAAAAATGGAATATCTGGACTTCCACCATTAAGGGTTTTATATTTTATATTCGACGGATTAACTTGTTTTGAATTTTAATCGAAAGTAATATATAGTTAACCCATGTACAACAATATATATAGTCCATATAATTAATTCATTGTCCAATAATCTTCCACCTGGTAAACAACTGCAAGTATTACTTAGAACTAATTTAGCATTACAAATACCTCAACAAAAAATTAGCATTACAATTGTCAATTGCTTTGGAAAAGCACCGGTAAAAACTGAGTTTTTGACGCAAATCATGAATGATTTGGTATTGCATTTGAGGTAAAAAGTTTTTTTCTTTTTTTTGCAAATTATACAATACATTGTCAGTGGAGTTTAGCAGACTACACAAGCGGGTCTTGAAGGGTGACATGTGTCCTCTAGGGACTAGATTGAAATATTTAAAACTTAATTAATTAAAAATTTGGACATGTATCAACTCCACAACCCGCTTATAGAATCAAAAGGTATATCAAATCATTACTTTTTTTCTTTTTTTTTTCTAAACTTGCCAAGTTAGATTCTATGGTTTTGGACCCATATGGGCCTTTTTGGATATTGGACCCGTAGGCCCTTATTGGGCTCTAGGCCCAATTTAGATAAAAGATTTTGTGAATAATTTGAGTAGACGAATTACGAAACGGAAGTCGCAACCGGCAAAACTCACACATTTCTGCCAAAGACGGCGAAGACCCGATGAATTTTGCCGAGAAAAGATTATCGTGTAGATTTCCAATTTAACAGATATAAACACGCGAAAAACGTGCCGTTTTTTTAATCGCATGGGGGCTTTTATGGAAATCCAAAAAATTATCCAACTGAACCGAATCCAGGCAGTCAACTCATCAGAGCGACAGAAAACAACTCCAACAACAACAGCGCAAAAACAGAGAAGTAGCGTCACCTCTCCCAGACTCCCACAACCAATTAAACACTGCGACCGCCGCTATGGCGGCCACGTCGCCACCACTTCCCTCCTCTTTCCAAAATCCAAATGAGATCTTCTCTAATTCATTTTCCTTCAAACCATTCTCGATTTCGTTCTTAAGCGACAATAAAAGGAGTCGTTTTCGTTGTCAAATTAAGAGTTTTGAAAATCAACCTCCCAATTGGAGTGTTGACTTCCTCTCCGGAACCGAACCGATCCATTTGATCCAGAATTCTCCTTCTTCCATGTCAATGGCCGCCGCCTCCGCCTCTGATTCCGCTGTTAAGACCGTTAAAAAAGTCTGCCTTTTTTACTGCGACGAGACTAAGGCGCTCGCGGAGAGAATCGCTGCTCAGTCAGATGCCATTGAGCTCCGTAACATCAACTGGCGGTAACCTTATCCTCAAACTTCCATTTGAGTTTAATGTTTTAGAGAATTCGTTGCTAATTAAGATTTTTAATTTATAATAATGCTATATTTTTATTTATTAGGACATTTGAAGATGGATTTCCCAACTTATTTATACCAAATGCACATGGAATTCGAGGACAACATGTAGCCTTTTTAGCTTCATTTAGTTCGCCGGGAGTGATTTTTGAGCAATTATCCGTTATTTATGCATTGCCCAAACTGTTTATTTCCTCGTTCACGCTAGTTCTTCCGTTTTTCCCTACCGGAACTTCTGAGAGAATGGAGGACGAAGGAGATGTTGCGACGGCGTTTACTCTCGCTAGGATTTTGTCGAATATTCCTACTTCTAGGGGAGGACCTACTAGCTTAGTGACATATGATATCCATGCTTTGCAGGTTTAATTTTTGTTGTATAATGTTTTATTTTGCTTGTTTAGAAGCTATTTTTCTGATAATTTCTTGAAAATGGAATTTTGACTTTGACTTGTTTTTGTGTTTTGGCAGGAGAGATTCTACTTCGGTGATAATATATTGCCCTGCTTTGAAAGTGGGATTCCTCTGCTCAAAAATAGACTTCAACAGCTCCCTGACTCTGACAATGTAAGACTATACCTCCATACCCACTAGACAGATCCAGACAAATTTATTTCTATGCTTTTGACGTTCTCTTGTTGAGAAGCCTTATATAAATTTCTTTTCCTTTAGTTATTGAGTCTTTCGATCATATGTTAAATAGTTGAATCGAAATTTAATTCCCTCAGAGGTTCTTGTTAAAGTTTATTTGGATTGTGTTCCAAACTTCCAGTCAATCTTATATGTTAGAAAGAGCATATACTTATATTTGCTTATAATTTCTGATGTTCCTATAATTTTATTCATTTTTCCAGATATCCATTGCTTTTCCTGATGATGGTGCATGGAAAAGATTTCACAAGCAGCTGCAACATTTTCCAACGGTATAAGTTATCTATGTAACATGGTGCTCTACTTCATTTGTAGTTGTGTTTATCATGTATATTCATTCATATATTTGGAATTTTCTTTCAATTGATGGGAGAAGAAGAATCCTATATAAGTTATATATTTATGGATCTGACCTAGGTCTTCCCTCTTCTGTATAGGAGTTGTGTCTAGATGATTGTTTCAGCTTTATTTTGTAGAACTGTGCATATCTCTCTGTCTACTGCTCAAAATTTTATTTATTGCATATGGATGCTGGCTTAACCTTCTCAAATTGGAAACAGATTGTCTGTAATAAAGTTCGGATAGGGGACCAACGAATTGTACGTATCAAAGAGGGAGAAGCTGCAGGACGGCATGTTGTGATTGTTGATGATCTGGTTCAGTCAGGTGGCACTCTGATTGAATGCCAGGTATGTAACTCCTAAGTCTTAGCTAAGATTTCCCTCTTCACTCATATACATCCTACGTTCTGCAAGAGGTGAAAGGAGAGGGAATAGGCTGCAGGAATCACTCTGTTGTTTATGGATTATAGCCTGCAATTCCGTAATTAACATCTCATCATGTTTATGTCTTTCAGAGAGCATTAGCTGCCAATGGAGCAGCAAAAATAAGTGCCTATGTGACGCATGGAATCTTCCCTAACAGATCTTGGCAACGCTTTGAACACGATAATGGAGGTATAAACCAAGCTATACGGTAGCATTTGGAAGTCTTATTAACATTTTTGCAAAACAGGACATAAACAAGCATTGGCTTTTGTGGTGAACTTCCTCTATCGAATATGATTAACTGAATATATAGTACCACATAACCTTACATGGATCTTAAAATGCTGTACTTCATGTCATTGATACGATGTACAAGATGAGTAAATATAGAAAAACTTGAGCCTTAATATCTTGTTATATATCTACGGAGGGTTTGCATTTAGAAAATGAGATTCCATAAACCAAAAAAAAAAAAATGATTGTCAAAAACAAGAAAACTAAGTAACTCGAGTTATTGCTTATTAGTATGTGATGATTCTACTATCTGTGAACTGTTTACCTTACATTTTTTTATGAAATAGTGAGTTAAGCAGAATTTATATGCTAAAAAAAACCCCGAGTCAGAAAACTTATGTTATCACCATGGTTGGTAGCTTTTTGCAGTTTCTGTATTTAGTTTAGTCATTGCTAATGACCGATGTTCTCTTAATTTATGTAGGGCGTCCTGAGAAGGGGCTGACCTACTTCTGGATTACTGATTCATGCCCTCTGACTGTGAAAGAGGTGAAGAGCATACCTCCATTTGAAATTCTAAGCCTTGCAGGTTCCATAGCGTCTGCTCTTCAGATATGAGAATACTTGCAGACACTAACAACCCCGTTGTTATATAGTTTGAGTGAATCTAAGTCAAGTCATTTGTCTATAGAGAAAAAATGTTATCAGAACCTTGTTCTGTTCGACAGTAGAATTTTCCTAGCTAGGTTCTTGTTCATATTTACAATTTTTGCAACTTTTGCTTTGATTTACAGAAATAATGCCATTCATCTAGTTATGATATTGGCTCATCCTGGTTGGAATTGGAATTTGCAGGGCTTAATGGCCTGTACTTTTTGTGCTACAAAAGGCAAATTAGAATCCTCCCAAAAATGAGAATATTGATATCAAAATTCGGATATGTTATTATTGCACATCAAAGAAGAAGAAAAACAACCTTTGTCTTGAATTGGTGAGAGGCCAAAATACCAATTGATTCTTGTTTAGTCTCACCTGTGAACTTCCTTTGGACATTTACGAGTAACTAGTTCATGGATGCTTCATGTTACGCTTTTTAGATATAGAGTTAGCAACCTTTTGACGACGGCTACGTACTATTGGTGATGCTTTTGTTTTGAATTGAGTAATAAGATTTACAACAATGGCTCATCGAATTGAAGAGGAAAAAATGACAGAAAAAGTGAACTCATAATATTATTATTAACTTTTAGTTACTGAAAGCAATTTAACTAAGAAATATAAGAAGCCTAATGGCAAAGTTTACTTTGATTGATGTTGTTATGTAGCAAAAAAAAGGAGCCTAATGGCCAGGACATCCAAACTCCCAAACTCAATTCTCATCCTAATTTTTAAAACTGATAAATTTGTAATACCGGTTCATCTTTTAAATATTTAAAATAATATACTAAATATTAAAAAAATATTTTTAAAAATACTTTACATTTTATATCAAAAAATAATAATTTGAACTATCAATTAAATTCGGTTTTTACCGATCCAATCTGGACCTGGTCTGATTTTCTATTCAATTACTAGAAATAAAAATTTCTCTGATAGTCTACCAAAATTAACATTTCTTTCAGCCTTCGGAACAGGGTTTTTTTTCCCTCTTTAGTATATCAAAAAGAATCCATGTCTAGGACAAAAAGAATGAATCAATGGCAATGCATTTTCACTGCTTAACACAGTACAAACTTTATTGCTATTTAAAAGGAACAAAAAGGAAAAAAAAAAAACTGCAAGACTCTATCCCTTTCTCTTTTTTCACTTGTAACAACTTTTACTAATTTTACAACAGTGATCTACAAAAGTCAGAAAACGCGAGCAGTGCTTCACGTCACGCTGGATCATTTTCCCTTATGCGATACCTTTATGTAATTCAAGAGCCTCTTAAGAGCCTTACCACTGTCAATGGCTTCTCTGGCTCTTTCCAGAGCCAAGTATACATCTTCTGCACCATCACATCCTAGTAAATGATCCACAATTCCAGCATTTAAAACAATCCGATCATATGCCGGCCCTTTCTCTCCATGAAGGGCTGCCAAACCTAACTCTATGTTCTTTGATACCTGGCATTGCAGCAAATAAAGTCAAATGACCATGGTTTTCTAGGAAAACAAACAGAAAAAGAAAAAGGTAGATTCTTTTCTCGCCCATATTGGTGGTTTTTTGGGAGGGGGCTGAACACCATATTCCAAAAAATCAGGATTTATAACTTGTTAGGGTGTCAGTTTGGAAGTACAAAAACTCCTTATCAACATTCAAAATGCAACTTTAATACTGAATAAAAGTGCAAAAGATGATAGGCAAGGAATTCGGAAGCATCCTGCAAATGCACTGTGCATCACTCAACTGACATGTAACAACAAGCCAGGCAGAAAACAATCAAAATTATTATAGCAAATGATTTTCAAAACTTTACCGATCTATCAGTTCTTGGAGTATCAGTTGGTTCAAAACCATAGTCCATAGCATTAACCTCGAGCCTGAAACTCTCACGTGATACACCTGCAATATTAAAATATTGAACACATAAATTCTAACAATCTTAGCTCTGTAAAATATCCACGGTAACACCAAAAAAAGAATTTAATAACTTTTAAAGTGGATCAGAGAAGACACAGCTGGATACGAACCATCCACTTCACAAGCTGATTCCTTACCCACTGAACGAAAGCCTGAACAATAGTTCACAGGAAGTCCTTTTGATGTGTTTCCCGATCGCAACCTAGTTGTCATTGAGAGGGCACCTTCTTCACCCTTAAATAAGAGCAGTCTCACATATTAAGTCTTTTGTTTAGATTACTTGTTGATTTTTGAATTTAAATTGGTTTACTAAAAATCTTGACAATAAGCAGTAAATCGTATGTAACTTGTTTCTCCTTATCCAAAACATTCATATTCAACCTATATTATAATTTATATAAGGTAAAGTTGTCAACTAAAGCCAATGCAAGTAGTTCAAAAAGGCATTAGTTTTTTTGCTGTTGGTGTTCTGACCTTCACTACCAAACCAGAATGTACACCTCTTCTTTTCATAAGCATTAACAAGGGCTCCTCATAACCTTCATGATAAAATCCCGCAACAAATGATTCCTTCCCCTTCGCCTGTTAGAGAAACAACATCCTTTGTCAGATAAGCCCCATCTGTCTACTTTAGGAATATTTTCAAGTTAACTAAGTAGTACAGGATATGAGTTCTTTGCTTTCAGCTAGATTACGCATCCTTTAAAAACATCCATAGATAGAATTATTAAACTATAATACAGCTAAAATGGCTAACCATATATATGCTCACCCTGATAAATTGCTGAACCTTTTCAGTTGTTGCCAGTGGTGGGCGTTTCTTTATATGCTCCCTCACTCCAATCAATGAATATCTGCAAAAATAATAGAAGATTATTACCTGCTTCATTTTATTTATAGGAAATAAGAAAATAACTGCCTACACCCATGATACACTTGATGATCAAATCAAGTGCAACTCTTTCACTGAAAACCCAAAATATTAGAGTTTCGAATGCAATAATGTCATGTTATGAAAACCATATTTCACCAATTAGATGCTTGATTAATGCAGTACTCTCAATCATGTGTCTAAGTACATCTAAAATTTGGAGAGAGGAGAAAGAAATAGAAAGCAGATTTATGACCCAAGAACAATCAACTTCAAAAGAGACTAATGTCTTGGGTGGTCAAGAACATTTTCAACCAGAGTGAGACCAGATATAAGACTTTATTCAAAGAAGCCACCAGCCCAAAGTAGTGCAACATAAGAGTTTATAAATATGTTACCATAAAAAATGAAAGAAAATATATTATCTGAAACAATTAAGTAACATTTGCACTTGAAAAGGTGGACTCATAAACATTAGTTAGAAATACAAACTAATTATTAGTCCATTTTCAGACAAAGACTTTGAACTTGGTACGGTATTCAAATGTTAATAATAAGTACATTGAAGTTTTCTTCCTTTAACCTTCTTTTATTGCAATGGAGAACAAAAATGTCTTTCCTCATAAAAATGTGAAAGAAAAAGAACTAAAATAGACATATTCAGTTTGATTCCATACAGGGATGGGCGAGCCTCACGTTGACTTATGTAGGCAAAACCAATCTCCTCATCCTGAAATACAATTTGGAAACTATCAACAAGGAAAGAAGAAAACGGAAGGAGGAAAGGTTTGGGGAGAGGAGATAATTCTAAGCACAAGCCAACCTCAATAAGTTCTTTTGCTTGATGCAAAGACAAGTTTGTGTTTGCTCCCATAAACTTCAGCATTTGTTCTTCAGTTACACCCCCCTGAGAAAAAGAAAGACTTCCTTAGGATTGATGAAACGTTAGGAGCAATTGAGCAAAAGTGTGCATAATAACTGATGTCACTAGCATTGATACTTACTTTAAAATTCAGAATAATTTATAGCAGCAAAAGGATGCTTTACTTTGAAATGGTTTGTTTATAAGATGACAGCAGTTGCAACTTCAACACCTCTACTCATTTACTTTCCGGGATTAATCATTATATATTAAAAAAAAAACACATGCCACATAATTACTCATAACTGACCTTCGGTGGCATCCATTCCACACCATGAAGCAAGGAAGATTCACCGTAACAGGATCTAACTGCAGCAACAAACAAAGTACTCCTAAAATAACGTGTGTTTCCATCATAAGGTTCACCATAATGGGTCAAAGACCTAACATCAGCAACTGGAGCAGGACCTGATGATTTAAACTTTCGGTTAACCAGAAGATGATAAAATTTGTTGGTTGATATTACTCAGTCACTTGCAACGCAGCATTCTAACAAACGATTTGGAAAGTAAAATAAACATGTAAATCATATACCAAGTTCATCATCAAATGCAAGGCAGTATGCTTTAAGTTCACGATCTGTTTCCCTGTTCATACGTTGACCAATTAAGAATGCCGAAAGCAATGATTCACTTACTCCAGTGGATTTTCCATCTTCCACTTTCAAAGGAAGAACATCTCGCAGAACACCTTGGACTTCCTCATATCCAAGGTGACCTCCTGCCAAAATTTCTCTCAGTGCACCAACCAATCTCATCTCACTTGTGCCATTCCCAACAAATTGTGGCCCTACTGAACTTCCTGATCCCATTATAGACCCTTCAGGATCAGCAATGAAGATCACATCAGGTGGCAGAACCCTTGCTAGAAGCGGCCAAAAGATGTTCATTGCACGCCTTTCCCCTTCACTCCATTGAGTCGCTTCAGGAAAGGCATTTGCTCGGATTGTCATTCCAGCAAAGAATGCTCCTAGTTGTGCTTTTGAGACTTGTTCTTCATCTTTTAGTTCTCCCCTAACTGTCAATATATGCAAAAGAATAATAACTTAGCTTCACCCGTGCAATAAAACCAAGTTTTTGTACTTCACAATCTTCAACAGAGACATCAAATCATTGCATGCAAGATTTGACCAAGTTTGACCAAGCTATGTGTACTTTAATAACTTTCTAAGTTCAAAAGGAATAAGTTGACAAATGCACATCCCTGTTACTAAACAACCTTACTCAGAAAATTACAATTAAACTTAACCCTAGCCTAAATTAACTATAAGATAATTTAATTTCTGAGATAATGATAAGTTTATGATAATTATAAGAGAGAAATGGAGTGACCAAATTTGACCTGATCTTAAAATGGTGTCCAAAACCTTAAACGCCTGTTCCTCGGATAGCGGCCGAGTCTGGGTGGGTCCAGTGCAAACCCTAGCCTGAGCATCCAGCACCGTCTGGTTCGGCTTCGGCAACGTCGAGCTCCGATACGTGGTAGAAATAGCCGGGTTTCTAATATCGGATTCTTTGAGCCCAAATTGATCGAATGTCGCCGAATCCAAAACAGCTCTCACGGCGGTCGAACGCGATTTCCGTCCGATCAAACGGTGGCCGCCGGACTTTGTAGAGAAATGGAGCGAGGTTCGAGTTGGGGATGGATTGGGATTGGGACAGTTGTTGATGTGGATTGAAGAGACGGAAAGAGAAGCTTGTTGAGAAAGAAGAGCTCGCATGTTGTTGAATTTTTGGCCGTTACTTTTTCGCTTTTTGTCGAACAGATAGGGGGGAAAAAGTTGGTCTGAAATAAGCTCGATTTCCGGTCGGGGACGCTACTATGGAGCATTTAAAACAAGGAAAGGATATGCAGACATCAGAGAGCCGAATATTACACTATGCAATTAATTAAACTTCTTTTGTGGAAAAAAAAAAAGAATAAAAAAATGTTACAATTTCTAAGAGGAAGCAAATGGGAATCCTAACAAAAAAAGAGGTAGTTATTATCATACGCAGCTTGCCCAATAAAAAAAATGTTCTGCTATCATATTCATCGGTATTGGTGGCCTAGTTGGTGCATTAAGCTACAAACAAAAATTAAAAAGAAAAAATACCCAAGTTCAAGCAAGGACTTTGTTTATCTATATTGATTTAAAATACTTTTTAGTCAACTTCTCAAATTTTTAAAAACTTTTTTAGTATATAATGATGTGTGATCATATGTGTAATTAGATCCACAACAGTGAGACTTAAGCCAAATAGCATAAGATTTTAAGGGTGTACACTTATAGGTTAGGTCAAAGTTTTAGATGCATCAATTTTCACCGATATTAAGAGGGTTTAATAAGAGAACACATCAACTGACACCCAATGGTTAAAGTTTTAGATTTCTCGTGTTAGTTCAAATTCTGAAATAAACAAAGTGGGATTATGGGATAGGGAGTCATGTGAAAACTTAACCAACCTGTTTTCTCAATTGCATTACAAAGATATTACCCAATAGGCTTAAAAAAATGTTTACCTACAGTCATTAGCAAGAATCAATCTCCTTTTCTATTTAGTACGCAAGTATTTTAGTGCACCCATTTAATTCTTTACTAAAAGGTAGTAATCAGGAAAGTTATTCAGTTATGCTCTGCCTATTTCTGGGAAATTACCTAAGCAAAGCCTATGCTTCTAAAGTGAAATGGGAATATGTGTGCAGACCCAAAGCAGAGGGAGGCCTAGGCCTTAAGTATGTAATAGAATGGAACATTTCTTGCTTGATTTAAGATCTTTTAGGCTTTTATTGATAGATTTTGGCTCTTTTGTGGGTAGCTTGTATGAAGGAATACGTGTTTTGTCTTTCAGCTTAGTTATGACACATAGGAAAAGATTAACCAATAAATTACTGTTACTTTCCTTTAAATCTTGGTCTTTCCAAACTTAATTATCAGCTTAGCTACTGTCACATACCATATGATACATCTGAACTGTCATATCTAGAAGAAAATGGAAAGAATATCCTTTCATTTTCTTGTAACACTTTACTGAAAATCAGAATCTCTTCTGTCTTACCATAGAAGATCAAACCCTGTCGGTTCTATTTTGGGAAGAACAGGCTAATTTAAGAGTGTAAATACTATTTCCAGACAAGAAATGATACAAAACTTGCCATTTATAAATTATTCAATGTCCGCCATTTCATTGGCTATAAATTAAATCTCCCTTTCAACTTCATCAAACTCGCCCATGTTTTCACCAATGCTCACCCTGAGGACCTAGTTTGGTGGCTATTTCATGAGTCCAAAATTAGCAGCACTGCTAAATATCATCATTCATCAGATCAGTGACTTACCAGAATATCAGAAACCAAGTTCATCAAACTGCTCTCCTATGACAGAAACTTGGTTGGTTTACTCCCGGTTGTCTTTCGGTGTTGACATCGGGTTTAGGGCAGCCTCTGTTTTTGTCGGAGGGAGAGCAAGCAAACAAAAAGGTGGCTTGGATGGGCTTGGTCTTGTGGAGAAATAGCCATGAGGCTAATCCTTGGCATTGCGCGCCTCTCGGAAGTTGGAGATAGAAGAATTACCCAAAATATTTTGTAATCTCTATTCTCCACTCTTCATTTTATCTGCTCCGCATACTGCCAATATGAAGGAAGATCAGATCAAATTGCCAAGGTTTGGATAGGGTTGTTGTCAGAATCTGCTAAAACTACATGTTTTTATGGTGTTTGTGTTTTGCTTCCAGCATGAACAGCATAAACTTCTAACTAGCTTTCCTCTGCAACTGCAATCTCTCAGCAAACTGTTAAGGAGTCAAAGGAACAACTCCAAGAATCAAGCAAGATATATAGATATGGCAGTTGATATTCAATAATTTTGGTTCAGATTTTATTTTTGAAATTTGTAAATCTGACATGATAAGCTAAAAGCTCATCCAACCTTGTATATCAATTACCGTAACAATTTTCGTTTTGAACGTTGTAAGTATAATAATTAGTAATGCTGACTAATTCTATTGTTTATGAGGGTTGATATAAATGGGTCAAAGTACCTGATTAGTCCCTGTACTATAGAAAAAAGATCAATTTAGTCCCTCCATTATCAAATTTGTCAATTTAGTCCCTCTACTATTGAAAAGAGATCAATTTAGTCCCTCCGTGAAATGGGACCGTCAAATTTGCTGACGTGGCCGTTAACTTTGCTTTACTCTTCTCAGATCGATGATGTGGCCCAATCACAGCATGCCACGTGGAAATTAATTTTTTTAAAAATATATAGATTTTTTATTTTTGAAATTCTGAATTATTATTTTTAATTCTTATATAATAATTAAAAAAAGAAACTAAAAGTGGACCCACAAAAAATCAGAATTTTAATTTTTTTTAATTTAAAGGGGCATCATTTTTTTTTCTCCTCTCCAAACACCTAAATCACCCTCTCTCCCCTCAATAAAAGATCAAAACATCTTTTTTCTCATGAACTACACAAGAACACTTTGAATGTTATTTGGGTATTGTAAACACAAACAAATTTCAAATCCAATTTGAAACTAAACAATTTATTTAGTTTGGGTGTTGTTTAGTTTCAAATTGGATTTCAAATTTGTTTGTGTTTACAATACCCAAAGAACATTCAAAGTGTTCTTGTGTAGTTCATGAAAAAAAGGATGTTTTGATCTTTTATTGAGGAGAGAGAGGGTGATTTAGGCGTTTGGAGAGGAGAAAAAAAATGATGCCCCTTTAAATTAAAAAAACTAAAATTCTGATTTTTATGGGTCCACTTTTAGTTTTTTTAATTATTATATAAGAATTAAAAATAATAATTCAGAATTTCAAAAATAAAAAATCTATATATTTTTTTTGAAAAATTAATTTCCACGTGGCATGCTGTGATTGGGCCACGTCATCGATATGAGAAGAGTAAAGCAAAGTTAACGGCCACGTCAGCAAATTTGACGGTCCCATTTCACGGAGGGACTAAATTGATCTCTTTTCAATAGTAGAGGGACTAAATTGACAGATTTGATAATGAAGGGACTAAATTGATCTTTTTTCTATAGTACAGGGACTAATTAGGTACTTTGACCGAGTATATACAGGGGGTCTAAAATGTTGATTCAATTCATTCAAGGGAGAGAAATTTAAAAGAATTGATATGATCAAAGCTTTGTGTAATTATAAAGTTATACAAAATAGTTGTTATTATGATATTATATAAGTAATTTTAATAACTATTTTTATCAATGATAAAGATTAAGTTACTGAACTTAATCATAGAATAATAACTTTTTTCTATAACATAGTCATATACTATAAAAAAATTGATAACCTATCATCATAATTAAGTTTCAATCAGAAACAATTTCATTTTTTCGGTATTGAGCCTGCTAGGAATCGACCCTAGCCACTGGAATTAAGAGTCCAGCACTTTACCATCAGGCCAAATGCCCGATAAGTTTCAATCAGAAACCATTTAATCAATAATGGTGTGGTTATCACATTTGTTATACATGATTATAGAAAAAATAAAATTGTTTAAAGAGTTATACATGTACCAACTGAATTCTTTT
>AWUE01018462.1:0-67514 GCA_001974825.2 Corchorus olitorius | reverse complement strand
TATTATATAAGAATTAAAAATAANATTCAGATTTTCAAAAATAAAAAATCTTATATTTTTTTGAAAAATTAATTTCCACGTGGCATGTTGTGATTGTGCCACGTCATCGATATGAGAAGAGTAAAGTAAAGTTAACGGCCACGTCAGCAAATTTGACGGTCCCATTTCACGGAGGGACTAAATTGATCTCTTTTCAATAGTAGAGGGACTAAATTGACAGATTTGATAATGGAGGGACTAAATTGATCTTTTTTCTATAGTACAGGGACTAATTAGGTACTTTGACCGAATTAATGTTTGGACATTAAGCTTGCTCATAGCACACTTTTGTTTGAATTTTACTATTGCAATCCCTCATGATTAAGTCTGAAAAGTATCCAAGTATATATTCTTGATATGAGACATGAGTTGATGATTTGCTCTAAATTTGATCATGGGGGAGATAATCTCAAATGGTTTGCAAAAGAAAAAAGAGATTTTTTTAATTTTGAGGGAAGAAAAAAGAGAATTAAGAAACTTATATAGGATGGCTACTCAAGACTGACTCCTTGGAATCAGACGTAATTATCACGTATCAGACGTAATTATCACGTCCGTTGAATGACATGGTATTAGAAGAACGTCGGTCTTGATAATCCACCATTATATATTATACAGAGTGAAGTTTTTTTGCCCATAAATTATAAACCTTATAATCTTTTTTTTAAAATTTTGAACATTGTGGAATTAGTATTTACCTCTCTCTCTCTTCTGTTTTTTTTTGCTAGAAATACCAAGTAAAAAAAAAAGAAAGAAAGAAAATAATAATCTCATTTGATTTTGGTACAAACCGACCCGGTCCACGTGGAATGTAGAAAACGCCTATAAATATCCTTTATTTCTCTCCGTCTCAGACTCACATTTTCAAACCGGCGCTCAAATAGTCAAAATCAAAATAGTAGTAGAATTTAAAAAGTGAAAAAATGGCGGGATCTTTGGTAGTCGTGGAAACCGATCGTCACGAGAACGATTTGCCGGTAAACACCATTAAAGACCAATGGCAAGTTTCTTACGCTCGCTTCATCGCCTATCCCTCTCTCCCTTCAACGTGTCCCTCTCTAGTGCCTATCGCTAGGAAGCACAAATATCGCGCGCCTGTAGGCAACTGGATCGCCACTTCTCTGCCATCCGCTTCTTTGCAGATCATCAATGCTCTCTCCGGCTCCGATACGATCCTCGCCGTTTGCTTAAGCGAGAAGATCCTTGTGAGTTATTTCTCACTGATTCTTATAGATTTTAATTTCAATTGATCTCGATTCTCGATCGCGAGCTTTAATTTGATTTACTAATTAATTTGATCAAATTTTGGAAGTACATTCATGTAATCATGTTTGGTTGAAAATTGAGTTTTCCATTTTCTCAGTAACATATCGAACGTTAAGACTTAAGAGTATGCGAATGAATCCAGGTTTGGAGAGGCGTAATGACCGTTGATTGCTTAACTAAGGATTAAATCTTTTGCTCATGCTGATAGCTTGCATAATAGTATATACTTTCTTCCGATCCTTTTATTTTTTGCTCTCAATTTTGAATTTATATCTCCGTGTTAGATCGTTCACTATATTTTCTTCGATCTGTTTTGCTGAGTTTCGAGGATAATGTTTACTTTCTAGTTTCTACCTGCATTTAAGTTAACTTGATCTGAAGTTATTAGTTCAAGTTGTATTCTGTTTGTAAATCAACTGGCGAAATGCGTATATGCTGATGTTCTCATTTCATTTGATTTGCCTCTAAATGTCTTCTACATTAAAGGACTTTGGACTCTGTTGTATGGTGCAGGAAGAGCACTACATTTCCAAGTTGCATTTCTCTTGGCCTCAGGTCCAGTGCATCCCTGAACTTCCTGCTAGAGGTAGCAGAGCTGTTTTTGTGAGCTACAAAGACTCCGATGATGAGGTAAGCCACTATATATTGGCATTATGTGTATTACATGGATGTATTGTTGCATTTTATGGTTTGAAAGAATTTTTTTTTGGCCAAAGTTTGAGAGAATTTTCAGTACTAGCAAGTTATACTCGTAATTTTTTGCATTTTGTTCTGTTTTCCCCTCTCCATAGTGATCAGTCATCATCTCGTTCTTGTTTGCTTGAAAATTCCATGGTTACCTTTAGAGGTGTTACTATGGTGAACATGAACTTTATTAACTAACCTGGAGAAAAAGTTATGCAAGCTGTCCCAGTCATTTTCGTTCTACAGGCTACAGCTACTTAATGAAGATAACACAGAGAGAGAAAGAGAGCTGATTAGAATAGGAACAATAGCTTAACATAAACTTCTTGCTATGCATTCCATGGTATAAAAGCAATGTCAATTGTTCCTTTCCGAAGAACTACACAATGTTTAGCTTCCTCCATTTCTGCAAACTGGAGTTCATTTTTATATTTTTGCAGATCCAGAAGTTTGCCTTGCGATTTTCTACTCTTCCTGAGGCAGAATCATTCATGAAAGCTCTGAAGGTAGAAATACGACTACTACATGAATTGTATATTGTTATGGATCCATCAAAGGAACAACTTTACTGGGCTGCTAGAAAATCTATATATTTTAAGTGGCTTGTTTTGTTTCTTTTCTAGGAGAACTTGAAGGGTGAATATGACATTGAACCTTTGGACAGAGATTTCGGATCTGAGTTTTCAACACAATCAGAGTTCATATCTAGTAATGGACTTACTTCTAGGTAGATACGTAATTGAATAGATGTTCCCTTGCCTATTTATTTCTTTCAGAATACTTTTGGATGGACCAGAAGATAAATTACTGAAACATTAGGAAGTCTGTTTTAAGGAGATCAAAGGGATGATAAATGACTTAATCTTTGCAGAGGCTGTAAGGAGTTCAGTTATATGACTCCTAGTGATTCTTACACTCCACAAATCGATCCCAGTTTGAGCTATGAAATTGAACAGCAGTCATTTGATAAAGATGCAATGCTCAGTGACAATTCTAAAGACAATTTTCCGGCCATGCCTCCCAGTTTCGCATCATTACTAACTGATTGCTACTCCACTGCTGAACAAGGTACATTTCATTCCCTAAACTTATATAGAGAGAGTTATATTCTCCATTGGATTTTCTAATATATTTTAATGATGTAGCTGGCAATCAACCAACAGTGTCTGCAGAGATTGATCTCAAATCCCAAATAATGGTATTGCTTTCAAACTATGTCTCATATTGTAGATATTTTTTCCAGAATTAAGAAGGCTAAGAGAACCTTACTCTTGGTTTTGGATGCCTTGGCTTTAACATTCCCAAAACTGCTTTTGTATTTTCAACTATGTCCTGTGAGACTGTTCCTTTACTGATACTTTTGTTTTGTTGCAGAAATACATGGAAGATTCTTCCTTCCAAGGTAACTCTTATTTCTAGTTTACTTGAAATTTGCAAGCCCTGCAATCTCTGTTTGAATCTTTGCTTTGGGCCCTTAGCATTTTAATTAGAGTAGGATCACTAGAGGACATGCTGTGCCCTGCCATAGTTGCCGGTTCCTTTTTGGTTATTCTTAACATAGTGAAGTGATTAATCAAGCACGCACCGCCACCATTAAACCTTATTGACTTCACAAAAGGAGTTTTGGTTTCAAATTCTCTCCCTTATCATTCAGCTGCAACTTTGCCTAGCTGCATGTGTATATATTATTTACATACAATTGGTTGCAATCAAAGGAGACAAAATCTGCTTATCTATGCATAATGCATCCGCTATTTCTACTTCTCCTGTAAAAAATTTCCATGCATCTTATCATTCATCTGCTAAATTTCTATGATTTCCACTGGAAAACTGTACAGATATGCTGAGTAAAGTGGAGAAAATTATCAGTGAAGTTAGTGGATCCAATATGTTGCTGCTGTAATTGGCCTGTTGCCAATGGCTTTGGTTTCCCAAGTTCAGAAGTGGCGCCGCTTTCTTTAGCTACATCGGTACATTCTACATGCTCATGGTAAAGTCTCCTCCATTCTGTTAACTTTCAAGAGTGTTTTTACTTTTATATATAAAGAAAAGAGAAAAAGTAGCAGTAATTGCATATAATGGGAATGTATAGCGAGTGTACATTTGCTACAGAAGTCAATATAGTTCCTATCTTTAAAATCTAGTTTATACATTTTTGTGCAGCGATCTCTAGTGCTTCATATGTATCGGATAATTGTTTTCTTTTGTTAAATGGTGATAGTACTACCAATTCTTCAACCCCAGATCTTTGTATGTTCCGTTTTAAAGAGCAAATAGTTTATGAAAACTTAGTAATTACCGCAACCTAGCTGTTGAAGTCTATGCTCTAAGCCCTCTCAAAGCCAAAAGTCAAATGGAATTGCCCCAACATGGATTCTGATTGGACATTGCTAAGAGAAAGCTCCAGTTTGCTTGAACTGCGATTCATCCGTAAAATAAATTGACCTAGATAGCAAACAGCTAGCAAATAGTCCAAAATTTGCCACTTGTCAAACGATTTGACTGTTTAGAATATCAAATTGTAAGTTATATCATATAATAGTCTTCTGCCGGCAGCTTGAATAGGTAAAACCTAAAAAGCACACGACGAAACATGCCAGGACGTTGTTTAAGTAACTCTTGTATAACCCAATGTTCGTGTTTTTCATTCCAGTTTTCATATAGTTAGCAACAGAACGCTACTAGAAATTTTAAGGATTAAGGAAGAGAAATCCTTTTCGAGTCTACAATTTCTGGTCTTTTTAGCCCGCAGAATAATATCTAAATCTTCATATACATGACTTAATTATGCCAATAGGTTGTAATATATATAGCTCAACCTCTTTATCTGCTGCTGCATTTATATTTGTTCCCCTTGTTAGCAGAACCAAAATTGTAGTAATTGTTAATACATCTGACATAGTGCACTAAATTGATTCTTAGTAAAATTAACACAGAAAAAAAAACGTAAAAATTGTGGCATTATAGTTAAGAACATCCCGCTAGTTCCCATATAGTACGTGGCCCAAGTTCAAGTTATCCTGGCTAAGTTGTTAGACGTCATTGCTTTCATGAGACAATTTGAACAACTAGGAAAACTCCATTGCCTCAGTAAATTACTATCTTGTTTCAAACCAGGAGACAATCTTGTATCAAACAAAGAAGAAGGAAAAAAACACAGGAGATAATGTTTGCCTATTAATTAACAAATTCATTGACACTTGAGAGCCAACGATGCTATGAAGGCGACGTAAACAATAACAATGCCCTCTAACTAAAATAATTGTTTACAGATATATAAAAAAAGTAGCATTAAATTCAATGGAGAAATGGTACTGCTTATTACAGTTTGCAGATATTTAAGCAATGTCGACGAGTTAGCTTCTCTCTTGCATTAGCTTGCACCCTTCTGCCTTTGCATTGCCAAAAGTGTTTATCAAAATAATTATATATTGTAAGCATCGACGAAAATCCAAAATAAAGATAAACCCATAGAAAAATATTCCATGTTGTTTTCTTGCAAAGAGAGGCTTTGTCGTTTTTAAGGGATATTAATTCTCTTTTATGCTACTAGCTAGCAAATATGTAAAGACAGGGAAAGAAAGAGCATCATTTCTGGCTCTTTTATTCTCATCTCATCTTCTTTCCTTTCTTTCTTTGGGAGAAGAAAAAAAGTTTCCCATGTTCATAACCATGGCCTCCCATCATCTCCTTACATGCCTTATTATCCTTCCTTTATTGGTAACTCTACTTGCTAGATTTTGTGCAGGTGATGCCACTATGTATCCTTTTGCTTGCTCAGATGACATCAAGCAATGTAATGCCTTGTTATATCATGTCGACTCGACTATAGGGAAAGATCAAGTTGCTTCCTATTACTCTGTTGATTCCTCCACCTTCCGCCCCATTTCCCATGGTAACAGCAAGGATTTCCTTATACCAGTCACTTGTTCCTGTGAAGATCTCGGTAATGGCACCAAAGCATACTTCTACGATGCAACCTACAACGTGCAGAAAGATGACACGTTTTTGGAAGTTTCAGCTCGAATTTATGATGGACAAGCTCTGCAACTTGGGGGAGAAGAAAATAATTTTAACACAGGAAACAAAGTGACCATGCATCTTTTGTGCGGATGCATAGAAAGTCAGACCAAAACCATAGTGACATATACAATTCAACGTAACGATACACTAACATATATTGCTTCTCTGCTATCTTCTAATGTTAATGACATTCAGAGCTTGAATGGCAATCTGACTAAAAATCCTGATGACATTCTTGCCGGTTGGGTGCTATATGTTCCTATGCCAAATGATCGAATCCCAGCACCAAAGAGAGGTGAGTAGTATGTCAATATAACACAATTTTTCATTTTATTTCATTTGTTTGACATTTTTAGCTTTATAGTTTGATTACTCATTTCATCTGGTTCAGTTACTTGTGTGTGAATCCCAAATGATTTTCCAATAGTATGTTGCTGAAACCTCTTCTGAGAATACAAAGTTTGACACTACTTCTGTTTTAGTGAAAGCTTGAGCAATTATATTTGTACTACTATTTAGATCAAATCCAAATGTCAATGGTTAATTTGTTGCCTTGTTTTTACCGTCAATAATCAGAAAGAAGATTCAAGTGGACTGTTCTTGTTGTCATATTATCGGCACTTACTGCATTGTCAACTATTGCTTTGCTGATCATTCTGATATGGAGAAAAAAATCAAAAAGAGCGAACGAGGAATATCAGAAACCTGTATCCAAAAGCATTAGTGCCAGAGCATTTGCATTTTCATTGCAGAACCCATCCCTGTACACTGAGAACATGGAAGGTAAGGAAGATACATATATTAGCACACTATTTTGGTTATATTGATGACAAAAATAACTCATTTGTAGGAGGGGAAGATAATTTATACTGTATTTGACATATGCAGATGTAACAATTATTGAATCAGAAAGACCAGTTATATATAGTCAAGAGGAGATTGAAGAGGCTACATGTAGTTTTGATGAAACTAAGAAAATTGGATCAGGTGGCTATGGAAGTGTATATTTTGGAGTGTTAGGAGAAAAGGTAGTAAATCCTTTTTTTTTTTTTTTTTTCACTTGTCGAGTTGTCCTTGATAATGCTTTATTGAAAAAGTTTTAACAAAACAACTTGTCTTTTCACACTTCAGGAAGTTGCAGTTAAGAAGATGAGATCTAACAAATCCAAAGAATTTTTTGCTGAACTCAAGGTCTTATGCAAGGTCCATCACATCAATGTGGTAAGTTAACAGCACCATGTAAAAATGATTAAACTCTTCTTGCTATCAAAATTGGAATAAAAGGCATCATGTTTGCTAATGGTAAGGAAATTCCATGTTCCACAGGTTGAGCTCTTGGGATTTGCTAGTGGAGATGACCACCTTTACTTGGTTTATGAGTATGTTCAGTATGGTTCACTCAGTGATCATCTGCATGATCCCTTACTGAAAGGGCACCAGCCGCTTTCTTGGACAGCAAGAACACAAATTGCACTTGATGCTGCAAAAGGCATTGAATACATCCATGACCACACAAAAGCACGGTATGTGCACAGGGATATAAAGACCAGTAACATTCTACTCGACAATGGCCTACGAGCAAAGGTATTCAAAATAATTGATTCTTTTGCATTTTATTTCTACTTTTGCATCTTGTTGAACTTCTTATTGTATGCATAATGTTAATATATATATGAATCAGTTCTGTAAGAATAGCCTTCTTTTTTTACTAAATCTTCTGTAGGCATGAAATTTAACTTCCCTGGTTATTGCTTGACTTAACCAGGATGACATCTGTTACATCGGCAGGGGCCAGGGAGGCATTCTAGCAATAATTATTCTTACCATTTCAATCAAATATTGAACTCTTATTCCTATACATTCTGGTTTATACAAGTCTTTAGCCTACTGACAGAATTGGAATACAATTTAATTAGGTTGCAGATTTTGGATTAGCAAAGCTTGTTGAACGAACAAATGAAGAAGAACTAATAGCTACACGATTGGTTGGAACACCAGGCTACCTTCCCCCTGAGTAAGTGCACTTATTCAACTCTGTTTTCATTTCTTAAAATCTTAAATCAAGGAGATTCCACAGCAAAAATTTCCACACATAATAGTACCATAGTAATTGTGTCTCCTCAATGACTTTCCTGTTACATTTTGCTGATAAGATCGGTGATGGAGCTGCAAGTGACTCCCAAAACTGATGTGTTTGCATTTGGGGTGGTCCTGGCGGAGCTGATAACAGGTCAACGTGCACTAGTTCGCGACAACCGGGAGCCAAACAAAATGAAATCACTAATAGTAGTTGTAAGTGAATTCATTCCCATGTTTTAGTTGGAATAACATTGGAATTCAAGTTGAAAAACTTCCACATAGGCTAGGCTATTCTATATTAATGAATTGCATTTGCACATATCCATTTTGTTTCTATTTCGCCTTGTGCAATGCAAATCATTCTCAAACAAAGACGTTTTGCTGCAGCAGGCCTAAGTATATCATAGAGATCATTTTCAGCACTTCACAAGTAAAATGTGCAGTTCATTACAGCCTGCATCTCACATGCACATGTAACATCACCAATATGTTTAGTTCATTCAAATCCGGTTGCATCATAAGCTTAATAACTTTTCATCTTGTTGTCAGATTAATAGAGTTTTCGAAGCAGACGATCCGGAATCAGCTTTAGAAGAAGTCATAGATGGAAATCTGAGAAGCAGCTATCCTATGGAGGAAGTTTACAAGGTAATATAACCTGATTTCCTCGAAAATCATAAGTCAAACATTTACGTTGGGTTATTACAAATTTTTGACATATATTGTTTGCAGATGGCTGAATTGGCTGAGTGGTGCTTGAGTGATGAGGCAGTTAGCAGACCAGAAATGAGAGAAGTTGTTGTGAGACTTTCTCAAATTGTTATGTCCTCAGTAGAGTGGGAGGCATCACTGGGAGGAAACAGCCAAGTTTTCAGTGGGGTTTTCAGTGGAAGATGAAGAGCAGTTCAATTCAATGTAGACAAATCTTGTGTGTACTTAGGAGGAGCAAATTTAAAGTTCAAAAATGGCAACCAAAAAAAAAAAGACAAAAAGATACTATCTGGTTTGTTTCTTTCTATGTTCCATCATATAAGCTTTTAAAAAATGTTGTTGGGACAAACAGAAATTTTCATTGTAGGGAAAAAACAAAGGGAACAGATTACTTGTGGTTGTGTAATTGTGTATGTATGCATATATATTTCCATGCACCAATAGGTAGAGCCACATACCAGAAAATTGGTCATTCTATTTTTCTGATTTGTGTCTCTAGCCTTTTGGTTGTTCAAAGAAAATTATCTTGTTCTGAAAAAAATAAAGTTAAAGAGTATTAATTAATTTGACCTCCCAACTTTTTTTTTTGACATAATTTTATCTTCATACTTCAATTATTTTATTCATATTCTTGATGTTAATGAGACTTATCAAGATACTAATATATAAACTTGTCACGTTACGTTACGTCAATTTTGTGACTTAAAGGATGTTAAATATTCAAAGTCGACTTTGAGGATTAGAGAATTAAATTGGTCAAATGTGAGGTTGAAATTGTTTTAAACAAAGTTAGGAGTCAAAATGTCAAATGAGTTAATTTTTTTGGATAGTTCAATCTATTTAAAATGGATATTATAAGTTGAGTTAAAAAAAAAAAAAGTTTACAAAGTTATGAAGGGGAGGAGCGGTAAAAATTAATTTATTTATGAAAAGAGAAACGACGAGTAATGGCGCGTGAGATTCCAACGAAGTTAAATTGGAAACGTCGTCGTTCTTTCTATCAACACAAGCATTAAGCAAAGAAGGCAGGCAAAGGCAAGTTGCAAGATCGAGCTCCCAAAGTCACCATTTCTTTCTTCCAAATCCAATTTAAATCTGAAATAGAAAAGAAAAATAATGACTCTGTGGCGAGATCGTTAACGAAACATTCCCAAATTATGGTTCAGCTTCAACAACCTTGCCTGGCTTTACACTTTCTTCATTTAGATCTTTGCTTTTGCGTCAATTCCAGATTCTGATTCTATCAGATC
Source organism: Corchorus olitorius (assembly GCA_001974825.2). Classification (NCBI taxonomy): domain Eukaryota; kingdom Viridiplantae; phylum Streptophyta; class Magnoliopsida; order Malvales; family Malvaceae; genus Corchorus; species Corchorus olitorius. Next base: position 57,462 of record AWUE01018462.1, on the reverse strand, counting down.
TTAAGAAAACCGTGAACCACACCGATCTGATCTGCAAAAGTTACTAGGGATTCGTAGGACCAACAACAAGATATGGCGGGAGCTGTTTCGGCTCTCTTTCTTCTAGATATAAAGGGCCGTGTTCTCGTTTGGCGGGACTATCGCGGCGACGTTTCCGCCACTCAAGCGGAACGCTTCTTCACCAAGCTCATCGAAAAAGAGGTTTCCTAATCTTATTATAAGCTCTGAATTTCGATTTAGTGTTTGTTTTCCGGTTTAGGATTAATCAACTTTTAATTTTGGTTTTTGAAGTTTGAATTTGACTATTTATACTTCGAATCAGCTTTAACTTTGATGGAATAGTCGAATTTGTTAGCTTATTGTTGAATTTGGTCTTTTGGATTCGGTTCTCAGGGGGATCCGCAGTCGCAAGATCCAGTGGTGTACGATAATGGAGTAAGTTACATGTTCATACAGCACAGCAACGTTTACTTGATGACTGCCACAAGGCAGAATTGCAATGCCGCCAGTCTTCTCTTTTTCCTGCACCGTGTAGTTGATGTAAGCGCGATTTGGTAATTGTGATTTCATGTCTTTGTTATCGAATTCTAAACTAAATTGAGCTGTTACATGTGCTATATTCTTTATGGATTATGTGATCTTTACTTTTCTTTTTTCGATCTGAATTAATCTTGTAGGTCTTTAAGCATTATTTTGAGGAGTTAGAAGAGGAATCACTTAGGGATAACTTTGTTGTCGTGGTATGTGACAACGAGACTTGTTTCCTTTTAGATTAATTCCTCCCACCATTGGTTTGGTATGTAATTTGTATTAAACGAGTTTTATGATTTGCTATTTGTGTGTCTATACCAGTATGAGTTACTTGATGAGATAATGGATTTTGGCTACCCTCAATACACTGAAGCAAAAATACTTAGTGAATTTATCAAGACCGATGCATATAGGATGGAAGTTACAACGAGGCCTCCAATGGCTGTTACAAATGCAGTCTCTTGGCGAAGTGAAGGGATTAACTACAAGAAGAATGAAGTAGGTGGCTTATTTATAATGGTTATTCTATTGATTTATTTATTTATGTCTTTAGACCCTACCAATGAAGATCTTGTTCTTTTTCTCAGGTGTTTTTGGATGTGGTCGAAAGTGTGAATATACTTGTCAACAGCAATGGACAAATAATTCGGTCAGATGTTGTCGGGGCTTTGAAGATGAGAACTTATTTGAGGTATGCTTTTTATTGAAGTTTGAAAACATATGGTTCATTTTAGGGAATATGCTTAAGTTCAACTCAGGACTCTAGCAACTACTATCTGCTTACTTATCTGAGGAAGAGACTAATTGTCTGAATAATAAAGTGGCAATATAAAATGGTGTGTCTAGTGTAGTGTAGTGTAAATCCATATTTATTTAATATTGCAGTTTAGGGTGAATGTGTGATAATACCTTGAAATTTGCAAGTTGTAAATATATAGTTAGCATAATTTAAATTATATAGGAAAATAAGAGACTTCACTTATGCAAATAAGTGATGCTGATTGAAGTAGTAGAGGATTGATATACTGAGGCCTGGATTCAAGTATACAACTTTCTCCAATATGAATGAATGATTCTCTTTTAAATAGAGATTTGGTTTCTTGCCAATTCAATTTTGCTCCCTTGTCAGGGACTGCAGTCATTTGAATATTATGTTTGCCATGTCATTCATGCATTTTGCACTTGAAACTCTGAAAAATCTTGGCATGTTCATGCATGCCTGTTCTGTCTATCCTCTGCTATGTGGGCAAACTCAAACTGTCTTGCACATAGTCCAACCAATTGATATTTGTATAGGACATAACATGGTATCATTTCGTTGTGAAGTTCTTTTTTGAGCTATATATTTATTTTGGTTTCGTTTGTCTGTTTCAGCGGTATGCCTGAGTGTAAACTTGGCCTAAATGATAGAGTATTGCTTGAGGCACAAGGCCGCGCTACAAAGGGAAAGGCAATTGATTTGGAGGATATAAAGTTTCATCAGTATGTGATTCTCTCTCATTTCTACTTGAACTCTGGTTTTGATTTTAGCTTTTATAGCTTAGGATACAGCTACAGAAGTCTGATATAGCAAATTTTTCTCCCATCAATGCTCTGGTCTAGGTGTGTACGTCTGGCCCGATTTGAAAATGACCGTACTATATCTTTCATACCACCTGATGGGGCCTTTGACCTCATGACATACAGACTTAGTACTCAGGTTGACCTTCTTGCTTTTATATTTTCACTCCTCTTATTTACTTTAGTTGTTTATTTCTTGATTATTAATGATGGTAATTATTTGCTTTCAGGTAAAGCCTCTCATCTGGGTGGAAGCTCAAGTTGAAAAACATTCAAGAAGCCGTGTTGAGATTATGGTAAAGGCCAGGAGTCAGTTCAAGGAGCGTAGGTATTGGGTTCTTACCCTAGTCTGTTAGCTTATTTATTTCCAAGATATCCGGGTTATCCTATTTTGTGGTTAGATTCCTAAGGACTCATGAGCATATGGTGGTTCTTTACAGTACTGCTACAAATGTTGAGATATCAGTCCCTGTGCCTGCTGATGCTTCCAGTCCAAATGTTCGGACATCAATGGGATCTGCATCTTATGCACCTGAAAATGATGCATTAATGTGGAAAATAAGATCTTTTCCTGGTGGCAAGGTATTATCTGCCTACTCCAAACTTGTCAAATGTAATCTCACTAGCCATTGGTACTTACCATTTTGAAATTCATAATATTAGGAATATATGATGAGGGCAGAGTTTACTCTTCCTAGCATAACAGATGAAGAGGCAACTCCAGAGAGAAAAGCTCCTATACGTGTGAAGTTTGAGATTCCATATTTTACTGTTTCTGGGATACAGGTATGCCTTCAGAAAATTGATTGTTTGACTGTGTGTATGATTAAAGGTCAAACTGCACTTTTTGTCAAACTATTCTTCTTCTACTTCTAGTCAAGGGCATAGAAGTTGTAATCATTTCGTACTCTCCATGTTTTCTCTTGCTTACTCTCTCATCAAGCCAATAGATAGAATATCTATCTGAATTTGGGCAAACATTAATTTTTGTTAACCTCCACTGTTAAGACTGTCCCCCCTTTAATGATGTTACTGATGTTAAGACTCCCTTTGAAGCAATGATGTAAGATACTTCGAATTGCATAGAGCAGGCTGTTTAGGCATAATATCCAGCCTGAAATCGGGTCAAATGATATTATTTTAGGGTATTTAAAGTGTTCATGAGTTGCTGATGTGTGGGTGGGTAAATAATTGCAATCCAGCATGATGCATTGCATATCAAACATGAATCAACTGCATATCAATTATTTCGCTGTCTAATTCATGGGTTATTATGAGAAAGGATTATCGGTTAGCACACTAGGTTGCTTACCTGCTTTCTAGATATCAGACTGCACGAATATAAATATATATCTATCCAGTAGCAATGGCAACACCAATGAGATCCGATTTAAGCGTGAAGGATGATCACTTGGTAGCACTATGCGAATGACTCTTGTCTTTAGTTGTTGCTGAGAATGATAATAATGTTGTTTCAGTTTTCTGCTATTGGAAACAATCAAACAATCATTAAGCCTACTGGAATTTCCAGTTTTTGTCTGTTGGTTTTTAAAATTTTCTTTCAGTAATTTTTCTAACTTGCATTTGGTGTTTTGTAGGTTCGTTATCTGAAGATTATTGAGAAAAGTGGTTACCAGGCTCTTCCATGGGTACGGTACATAACAATGGCTGGCGAGTATGAACTAAGACTTATTTGATAGCCCATTGCATCATGTTGACATTTCCAATTCATTGAGTTTTTTCACAAGTTTGAATCACTGGGAACATAAATATACTAGGAAACTAGTCGATAAACAAAGCCCTCTAAAGAGCAAAATGTGAGAGTGGTTTGTCGGGGAAAAATCTGTTCAGCTTCATGTTATACTGTCTGTGCATTATAATTGTTTTATCAAATAGGCGTGTAAGAGTTTACGATTGCTGAGAACATTCATGTCACTTTTTTTCGTTTATCGAACTATAAATCGAAGGAATTCTTTCTTCCCTTTTGTCAACAATATTATATTTGTTTGAATGTGCCAGATCATGGCATTGGGAATTTGTCTTGTTTTCCATCCCTGCAATGGTTATGCATCATTGGCATTGGATTTTAGTACTTTTATTTTTTTGTGAAAGTATCTTATTTTATTGCGAAGGAAGTTGAAAATAGTGAATTCAATAACGAGTTCGATACAGGGGTCAGCCAGTGGTGGGGAATTGAAAAGTGGAAGTAGATGTAATAGCTCAATGCAAACGGCTTTAAAGAAGTTAAAATTAGAATTCCAAATGGTATGACTTGGGCATTTTGAATCTTTAGGCTTCCTGTATGAGGACTTTACGTCAACCCTGTCCCTGTAGGCCAAGTTAGGGCAGCTAGCGAGCTAAGCGCTTTAGGAAAGCTAATATAACTTGAAATTCAATTAGTGTCTTAAGAGATTCACACATGATGCTGCCTTATTTGCCTATACTGGGGGAAACATGAAAAATCTGTCCCCTCATTGGAACTATTTCTCCACGTCTTTCTTCGAGGTGCTACTAAAATTGCCTCATTTGCTTGCCTGTATGGATTAAACTAGGTACTATAATTAATAATTCCTGTTTTCTTATGCATGGATTAAACTAGGTACTATAATTAATAATTCCTGTTTTCTTATGCATGGAAGTAGAGCTTATGGAAGAGGAGAAATGATGTCACATACGGTTTTGTGGGTGTTATGACGGAGCTAAAACGTGAGACAAATGTAGCCGTAAATTAAAAGTTCATCTATATTAAGGGGGTGTTAAAAGCTTGAGATTTCCTAATAACTCTCGAGTTTGAATCCTGGCATAGACGGGTGGGATTATGAGATAGGAGAGGGGTGACTCCTGTTATGTTGTTAATTTAAATATCATGTTCATGAGTTGGAAACAAAAATGAATTTATGATTGCAAATATGTCACGATGTTATGTTGCTAATTTAAATATCATGTTCATGAGTTGGAAACAAAAATGAATTTATGATTGCAAATATGTCACGACGTCTTGATTTTATAATAACTCTTATGAATTCGGTATTTTGGGATCATTACTCAACAAAACAGATGTAGATAGGGAGAGAACTTTTCCACAGTTGCGTAGTATACAATATAGAATCTACCTTTTGCAAGGAAAATGGCTACTTGGGCATAGCTCAAGTGGTACTGATCATGGAGTGAGATGTGCATAAAACTCCCAATTAGTTTATTCAGTCATCATTTTACCCACATGCACCAAAAGAAAGGAAATAAAGCAACCACTATATGTTTAGCCCTTCCTGGTTTGCTTTGATAAACATATTCAAACAAAAAACCGGAGAGATCATGAGGACCACACAAGTCTATATGGTTCCATATCCATAGGCAAGCAATATTAATCCTCCAAAGTCCAAACAGATTGAAATAATATAAAAACAATCCTTAAAAATTACAACTCAAATCAAACTTGAAAGTACCGCCAACAAGCAAAAGTTGGTAGATAGTTTGAGTTAATTATGAGAATTGAGAAGGTCAAACTGTAACAATCTATTAGAAAATGCATGGTGAGACAAGGGTGTTGGTATGAGTACACATTTGATACTTGAAATAATAACCCTCCTCCAGCTCCTCCAAGGGTCTTACTTCCCTGGTCTTCATGTTGTACCTCCGAAACCTTGTTAAGGGATGGTGAAGGATCACTTCTTCGTCTATACAAGCAACTAATAGGGAGGGACCAAATTCAGGATTTTGATAATCAAATTTGTGGTACAATTCCCAGTTTCTAAGATAAATATCCTTTGAAATAGATACATGCAAAGCAGCAGCATGACTATGTTGCACGAGAGCAACATGATTATCGATGGTGCCAAACCCACAGAAAGAGCTTGGATGGTTCAGTTTTAATCCAGTTGTCTTGTCAAAGGAAATTACAGAAACAGATTCACTAGCTATGTCAATCATCATACCTTGTCCACATGGTCTACCAGGTACAGACCCATGTGGCAACCAATAAATATACTGACCAATGGGAATTATATGCATCTGATGCCAATTTGATGCAACTAGACAGCCAAAAGCAGAACCAATTTTCCTCCATGAATATTGATCACCCCCCAGTTTGAGTATGTAGAAATCGCTCTGGACGCTGTGGGGATCAAATTGGCAACAAACTAATTTAAAACCGCCATTGTTAGGAAGAGAAGATATGCCATAAGTGTTGTAGTAATTAGGAGAGGTAATGCAATTAGGAACTTCAACAACAACATCCATCATAACAGGGTTTGCAACATAAAGAAGCTTGTCCCAAGTATGATACTTCAGCTCCAATGAACTCCAATGTCTTTTCTCAGGGCGCGAAAATACTGACAAACCTTGACAAGAACACAATATTAATCCGCGATAGGGTTGGTTAGGGTTCAAGTGAGTGATTTCCACATCCCCATTGTCTTTAAACTGAAAAAAGCGAGCTCCGCCTGGGTTGTCCCGGTCCTGGATGAAGAGTCCGGGCTTTGCGTGTTGCAAGTGTGTCCGAGCAAAGTGGGGAGTGCGAATTGCGTCTGCCCAGGTATTGCAAACACGCCTCATAATTCCGCGGAGGGAGTTAACTGAAAACCGGCTCAGAATTTGGAAGATTATCACTTCATCGGGGAGATATGTTTTACTTCTCGAACAAGCAACCATCTCACCCTTCTTCACTTTCCTTTTTCCGGCCATTTCTCAACCCAAAATCCTAAACCGAATTTATCGTCTTTTCAGCAATTGATAAATAATTACTTGTAGCAGTAGTCGAATGCAGAAGTTGAAAACAAAATCCTAAACTCCATACAAGGCAGCAATTGATAAATAGAGGCCGGGTGCACAATCCCTGTTCTATATGACTGCACTCTCATTTTTTTTATCAAAACGCACCTTAAAGTTTTATTTTTGTGCCATGTTATACTCTCCATCCTTAGGACAATAAAAAATGAGCTTTTGTCCTACCTTGACGGACGGTGCAAAGTTAATTTATTGAATAAATATATATAAAAAAAATCGATTTCCAATGAGAATATGAGATGAATAAATGAGTTCCTATTGTCTGACCTTTTTGGGATATCTGTGGAGAAGTAAAGGGCCAAAAGTGCAGACATCTCAAGAAATATATGAGCAGAAGAAAATGCCCATCACTCCTCCAAAAACAATCAAAAGAGAGCTCAATAGAGAAAGAAGAACTGAATCAAATTTTTTGGTTTTTTCTTGTGGGAACCTATCTCGGCAGTCGGCAGGTAGAGATAGACGGCAAGGAATTTTATTTTAATATATAGAAACCCTATATGAACCCCGTACCCTCGATATGGGTCAAGTGGAAACACTTGGATCTAGCTTGCAAGATAATTGGGCTTCACTCTTTAAGTACAAGGCATATACTAATATATGGAAATTCATGCATAGGGTTCCTCAAACGAATTCGTAATGCCTTTATCATCCTCAAGTTCTAGGAGTAAAAAACATGGATAATAACCACACAAGAACAAAATATATCATACTATATATTAGGCTCAAGTTCTCACGGGACGGAATCACAATTTTCATGCTCAATGTATATATATACGATTAATTTTTTCTATACATGTAAGTAAAGAAGAAATAACCTAAAACAGTTGTTTGCAAACAAATATATAAAAAGTTCAAAATTTTGAAAAGTTAATAAGCAAAATAAAAAAAAAAAGAAGAAATTTTTTACATAATAAACAACCAAAACATGCACATTGATCATTTTGAATAAAAATCTTGAAGTTTGCTGATATATATATGATGATAACATTCCGATTTTATCTTGCCTTACATTTTTTTGACTGCTGCAGACTATATGCAGCAGTCTCAGCAATAAAACACAGATTTAAGGCCAAAAAAGCCATTAATTAGTTTATATAGATTGCTTTATATATATAATAACAAAGTGCATACATTTCAAAGTTGACATCAACACTAATTTAAAACCAAAAAGAGTGAAAACAGATTTCGCTCACCTTTTTGGCCCCTACTGTAACTCTACCTATATATTCTATAATATTCCTATATATATTCCTAATGACTGACTAAAGTCTAACTATATGATATTGTTCTTCTAATTACTTCCATGCACCCATTAATAAGTACTTCCATTGGTGGTCGTACTCCCTTTGATTGCTGCCAATCGCTCCACGAAAAGGTTAAACTCTTCATCAGGACTCAGCATGCTGATCCTAGTATACGATGGACACACCCCAAAGTTCTTGCCACCCCTTGTCACTATCTTATGTTCCCTCAACAGATTGTCACAGTTCAACCCTTCCTTGCTTTTCACCCATGCAAATGCTGTAAGATATAGAAAACAAACCAAATATGTTAGCAAAACCATCTTCTCTTTTCTTTAGCCACTTAGGATTTATCAAGTTATAGGAATATGCATTAATTACCTGGGTTTGAATCAGTATCTTTTCCAGTGAAAATGCAGAAATTCTGTGTGTACTTTGGCAGACTGAAAGCCCCACTGGCTTTCACAGCTTCCCGAAGCTTTTCCCATCTTTCAGACATGATGACCTGTCCATATTCAAAGAAATTCACCACTTTGTTAGGCTCAGGGTTCAGGCAATCCTCACTGATCACTTCAAGAATCTTGGCAGCCCGAAGCTGGGATTCTCTCGATACCCCGATGCTGCTCAGTTCCATGAACTTAACCATCTTCATGGCTATTTCCTTATCCTTCACAACAGCCCAACTGCACACAAAAACACAAATAAAATTAAATTATTAAGATTATCAAAATTACTAACATTCAGATATATATGGCATCTCTCTGTCCCTAAATAACTGTCGGTTTTTTGGATGAATCTGGTCACAAAATGGAACCAAATTTATCCAAAAAACCGACAATTAGGGACGGAGCAATTATGAGATCAGAAGGGTTAATTAATTACCCAATGCGAGTCCCAGCATGTCCAGTGGCTTTGGAGAAGGTAAAGAGCATGATATCATGATCAGCCTTACGAGTGATGGGAGTATATTGAGGCCAATAGTAGGCCAAGTCATGAATGAGTTTGCCTCCTTCACGATTCACCACAGCTTCTCGAATTGCGCCATCTGGATTGTTTGGGGAAGTCACCACCTCTATGTAAGGTCCTTCGCCTTCGTAAGAGTATGCATCGCCTGCCCATTTGTACAGCTTTGATCGCTGGAAATCCGTCTCCTCTGGATATGACTGCAATCAAAAATGTAAAAATTTTAGTGAAAAGTCCATTGAAATTGCCGAAGGTTCCAAGTTTGGAACTATACCGAAGAGCATATGGGGTTGACCAGGCCACATGCTTTCTAAAACTAGACATGCCCATGTTACCATGTTCACCCTTGAGATCCAAAACAATACTACGTGCATGTATTTGATAGTTGTTTCTAAATCCTATGTGTTTTAAGAAACATGTTTGTCTCTTTGTCCCTTTCACTTTGTCTGTTTTCCATGACAAACTCCTTCTGCAACGTTTCCCTATATGTCATTGAATAATGGAACCGACTGCCATCGAACAAGTTTCTACTGCTATTTGCCGGACAATTAATGGAAACCCCAAAAACTAGAGGTGTAAGAGCCGGGCCGAAGTTGGATTAAATAGGGTACAATAAGTTTAATTAATGCTACTGATTATTTATGTGAATTTGTAGTGAAAGATATCCAGATTTGAGTTCTCCAATAAATTCTAAAAAGAGTTAGTAAATCTTAAAATGGTCTTAATTTCATCCTCTTAACTTTTTATGGGAAAAAATGTTAATATGATTACTTATGATTTTAGGGTAAGAAGAGGGAATAATTAACTAGATCAATTTACTACTACTATTTACTATAATTAATTATGGAAATGATATATCTTATTATAATAAATCTAATCATTAAAAAATGAAATGAGAATTAATGATATTTTAGATCAAATCTAAAATTATTTTATGAGTATATATCTTTAATTATAAACAAAGCTTGCAGGACTCAAGGGACTCAATGAACAGATCTGATGACCAACAAGCTTCAATGAAAAGATAAGAGACTAATAATAAATCCAACACCAGATGTGAGAAACATTGATTTGACTAAACTAAAAGTATATAATATGGCCAAAAAAAAACTAGAAGTATATAAAAATTCAAGAAAAGAAGAAAAAAAAAAGTCAATCTTAAAGAGTCAACAAAACAAAATCAATCAAACGGTTAAAACTTCAGTGATGGTAGTTTTTCATTTACCGAATAGAATGGCGCAGCAGCAACGACACTGGTAGGCAAAGCCTCATCATCAGGCTGATCAGTGTGAGTGAGGGCGTAAAGCGCCGCCTGGAAGAGTTGGGTCGAGCCAGTCCCCACCACGATGAACTGATCTTCGCCGACCTCGGCATTCCCAACGGCACGGTGCAGCCGCCTGATAGCACGATCAAGTTCCGGCATCAAGAACCAGCACAAGTTTCCAGCGTCGCTAAAGTAGCTCATTAAATCCTTCCCAGATATCACAACCGTACACCTGTCCCCCAACTTCTCCCAGTAAGCCCGATACATCGTCGGATCACCGCTGATTCAAAAAAAAAAAAGAATCCCATCATCAAAAAAAAAAAAAAAGCTAACCAAATTAAAAACATAACAATTTTTCTTTATATATATACACATTCCTCACATGCATCGAAAATTCTTTGGATACAAGATCAATGTAACAGTCACAGGGGAAATGACAAACTCACCGAGCGAAGTTGAGGACGGAGTCGGCGGAGAGAGACGAAGGCTGCATTACTTTGGCGGAGGACACGGCGGATTGGGTAGCGGAAACCATTTTGTTTTTGTTTTTTTTTTAACGATTTGTAAGAGAAATTAGTTTTATATATATTTGAGTTTTGAGAGATAAAATTGCTTGATAATAGAAATGTGAATGGAAGAAATGAGGGAAGGGTGTGGGTTTATATAGAGAAGGGTCAAGGACTCAAGGGAAGGAGGGGTGCAAAAGCAAAAGCAAAAGGGTGCCTATTCAATTGATTGTATATAATATTTGAAACACGAAAATGTCGGATTTCTCTTTAAAAGGAAAGGAACCAAAACAAAAAGAGGCCTGAAATGGCAAAAAATCTCAATATATTAATGACAGTATCTAAAATGTGCTCACTTGCTAGAAGCAGAAAAATTGGTCTTTGCTTACACCTAGTGGAAGGGTCAAAGGGAGAGAGCAGATTCTTTAGTAACTTTTAAACTGTAATTTGTTTTGTTATAACAACTTAAATAAAGAGATAAGAATGCTTGTGTTTATCCTTCCATTTTACAAGAAAACAAAAACATATAAATAATTAAAATTAATTAACTAAAATACAAAAGGGACATTGTTCTTTTTTAATTAGGCATAATAAATTTGTTCTTTGAGGAAAATAGGCATAATAAATTTTAGAACTGATTATAATATATATTGAAATATTGGTATATATTAATTACCATGTAGTGCAATTCATTCAAATAAATCCTACCTTGTAATTTTGAACAAGACTCTCCTTGTAGGAGATGCATACGAGAAGGAGCCTAATCAATTTGATTGTATTTTTTTAGTATCAATCGTGTCAATAGTGGTATCTTTTAATCAAATGTATTTTTTTAGATTAAAATCTAGTTGAAATTTCATTTATCAACAGAATCTGGATTACAAACAATAGTTATAAATTAAGATTAAGTATAACTATAGGTTGAGCATAGTATCTCACCCACCCAAACATAGTTATAAATTAAGATTAAGTATAACCATTGGTTGAACATAATATCTCACCCGCCCATTTCAAGATTCGTACTCTAATCTTTCACAAGAAGTCACAAGCTAATTTAGATTAAGTTTACAAGATTTAAGTTATCTTTATTATATACTAAAAAAATGTGTTGTTTAATTAAAAACAGAGAAAAAAATGGCGCGTAATGAACATGTTATTTTTATTTTTAGTTATACTTTTATATAATGTATCAAATTAAATGACGTACATTGTTTAAAAAACGGCGGCAAAAATGAGTTTTAGAAAGAGAAATAAATGGCGGCGCATAATGAACATATGTTCTCAGTTCAAGTTTGCATGATTTAATTTATCTTTATTATATGCCAAAAGAGGTACTGTTTGAAAGGAGGAAAAGGCGGCGCATAATGGCTTGTTCTTAGTTTTTATCTTTAATATAATGTATCGAATTAAATGAGGAATTGTCTCAGAAAATACGACAAAAATTAGTTTTGTTAAGAAACAAAAAATGACGGCGCATAATGAACACGTGTTTTCATTTTAAGTTTGTATGATTTAGTTTATCTTTATTATATGTCAAAAGAGGTATTGTTTGAAAAGAGGAAAAGACGGCGCGTAATGGCTTCTTAGTTATATTTTTAATATAGTATGTATCAAATTAAAATGAGGAATTGTCTCAGAAAATACGACAAAAATGAGTTGTTATAAAACAAAAAATAACGGCGCATAATGAACAAGTGTTTTCATTTTAAGTTTGTATATGATTTAGTAATTTATATTCTTTATTATATACCAAAAGAGGTATTAATTCAAAAGAGGAAAAAAAAGTCGTGTGTAAGTGTAATTAACACATGTTACTCCCTTCTGTCCAAAATAAGTGACACACACACATATTAAGATAATAATTAACTCATCTTAAATTTAGTAAAAAAAAATTGAAATGACGACCTAAACACCCCAACATTTTTATTAATTACATTTATCTTCTCTCTCCCTAACTCCCAAAAATTAGGGGTATGGAAAAAAATTACAAATTCTATTGGTTTTATAAATGTATCACTTATTATGAAATAAACAAAAACTTGAATTGTGTCACTTATTTTGGATAGAAGGGAGTATTAGTTTAAGATATACTTAATCTATCTTTATTGTAAAAAACAAGATTTATTAATTTTCTCTTCAAAAATCGCAAGAAAAGAAGCTTTGTTTGAAAAGAGAAAAAGCGCCGCGTAATGAAGTTATGAACTTGTGCTTTTTTAGTATAAAATGTGATATATATTGAGGAAGTATAGGTATATTTTTCAATAGGCTTAATGTCCAAATTGGGTTTAAACCTTTTTAAACTTGCTCAATTTGAGTCTAAACCTTTAAACAGTACCAAATTGAGGCTAAACGTTAGCAAATTACACCAAATTGTACCAAATTGGGCTTATTTTTGACGGGATTGTGGACGCACGCGCTATTACTATAATTCTAAATTTCCGTCCAAAATAGGCACAATTTGGTGCAATTTACTAACGTTTAGGCTCAATTTAGTCATATTTAAAGGTTTAGACTCAAATTGAGCAAGTTTGGAAAGATTTAGGCCAAATTTGAACATTAGTCATTTCTCCAATATTTAGATATGCTAACCTAAAAATGAAAAAAAAAAGGAGGGGAAGGGAAACGGTGGTAACTAAAAGAGAGCTAGGTGTTTGTTTAATTTTTTTTTTTTAAAAGGTGCATAATTAATTAGCATGTTTTTTCATATGAGAACACATTAAAGTTGGGAAATAAAAGAGAAGAAAAACAAGTGGTCATAATTAATAATTTATCATTGTTATGTATTTAAAAGAGCTGGTATCTTAGGTCTTGCTTAGATGTCATACTTCAACTACAATGAGGAAAAAATTTATACTATTAATATTAACGATCTTATTTTTTCTCTCCTTATGTATATTTTTAAGCAGACCTACTAATATACATTTAGTTTGTAAGCACTTGTCGTTTACATGTCGAATTGTTGGGGTTCAACATGCCATGTTCAACGCCGTGCTTTATTATGCATTAATGTACACTAATTATGTCAACTGATACGAGTTATTATTAATATATTGTTACTTATGAGATTTTAAGGAACTTTACGACTCCTAAGACCCTAATCATAAATTAATGTGCTTACCCTCAATTCTCTTACTTTTTTCTTTCATATTATTTTTTTTAAAGAATATATTCTATATATATACAATCTTTAGAAAAGATTAGTAAAATTGATTAAATTAATGAGAACTAGAACTTTTCGGTCGCGCTTCGCGTGCAGCTGTTTTATTTTATAAATTCTTTTAAGAAAATTTAGTTTTTTTTTGTCAATAAGAAAATTCAGTTAAGAAATGGAATTTATAAGTACTTTTAAGAAAAATTTAGTTAAGAAAAGAAAGTCATTAGTTATTATGTAGTACTAATCAAAGATGATGAGAGTCAATTTTGCTAACTATTATTTTTTAAGTATTTCATTTTATTATCATCGATCTTTCTTTGATTGTTATATATATCACATTTTATTTTATCTTATGTATTCTTTTTTTTTTTGAAACATATAAGAATTCAAAACAGGAATAATTATGAGTCAAAAGGGGAAATAATCGTTTTGGTTTAAAAAAAACTTCCATTTCTCTCTTCTAATTAATTCGGTCTATGACATTATCCTTGACATTCATTGAATAGCAAAAAAAGAAATAGGAAAAAAAGATTTTTTCGGTTTATAATTAATATGTTAAATTAAATAGATTATAAATAAATAGGAAAAAAGCTTTAATTAATTCAACAGTTGGGATCCACATTTGAAATTTTTTTTGAGATAAGAATCATTTTCATTTCTTAAAGAGATTGTGATTACAAACGCACAGGAAGATTCGTACACCGCTACATGATTAGCTACAATACCAAAATGATAATCTATGAGCCAACAAACTCCTTCCCCTACCGAAATGATAATCTATGAGCCAACAAACTCCTTCCCCAACAAACAAATCCAGTGAAATCTCATTACAATTCAAATAAATCTCTATACCCAGACATCTAAATGAGAATTCAACCCAAACTAGAAACTATACCATAAATCAACTACATACCTACCAAATAAACAAACAAATTACAAACAAACTCACATTCCGTGAGAGTTGAACCTAATTCAAATAAATCTCTATACCCAAACATCTAAATGAGAATTCAACCCAAACTAGAAACTATACCATAAATCAACTACATACCTACCAAATAAACAAACAAATTACAAACAAACTCACATTCCGTGAGAGTTGAACCTAAGACCTCTTGATCTAGGTAGGCTGGAACTAAGAGTTCAGTACTCTATCACCAGGCCAAATGTCTAATGGCGCCACATTTGAAATTTAACATACTAATAATACACAAAAAAAATTAAATATTGAATGAACATAAACATAATGAACAAACATTAGGAAATTAACAATTGATACTTATCAAAGAAACCAAACGCTATGTGACGCTCAATGAGGGCCTTGTTCATAAAATTAATAGTAGTTACAATAATATATGTGATAATTTTGAAAGTTAGTTTGAAAAGAAAAGAAATTTATAAAAAAGAAAAGAAAAAGGGTTCGGTCGCCAACACATGACCTAAAGATTACATATTACAGACAGCCATATGGGTTATGGCTTTTGACTGTTTTGTCGGCGTTATTTTCACGTGTCTTCAATTATCATATTCCATGTGCTTCTCCAGATTTTGCTTTCCACTGTTTCTTCTTCTCCTTCCTCCTTTTTTCCCTAAAAAAAGTTTGGGGATTTTAAATTCATTTCAATTTCAATTCATGAATATAATAAGTTTCATTCGAGTAAAGCCGTCCCTTTGACTTAGCTATATATATATATATATATATATATATATTGTGCCTATTAAATTTTTTCTGTGGTATATATAGACAATGGATAGGAAGTCAACTCTCAAGAAACAATTCTAGAAATTAAATTTGTCATGTGTGAAATTAAAGCTTTCTAGTGTATATATATATCTTACCATTAACCTCAATTATCATCTATCTCTCTTACTATTCAGATTAAGGTCATTTTGTCTTATTGTGAGAGGGTGGACATGTATATTTAGCAAGTTTTTTTTTTTTTTTAATATTTATAAGTTAACTTTGTTCGAGTCACGTCGACCCACTATAATAGTAAAAAATCTTGCAACAATAGTTTTCTTTGTTCACAAGACTCAAACCCAAAATCTTACTTCAGAGAAACAAGTGCCAACTCACTTAAACTAACCACTTTGTTGATAAACTTGTTATCTAGCAGGGAATTCAGTAGTATATAAACAGCATTTTCCTTGATATTATTCATTGACCATTTGTTAATTCTAATCCCTTTCTAAATCTCCAAATTAAAGTCCATGATAGTAACTATTTACTTTGTACTTGAAGTTGTCATGAATCGTTTACTATTTATATATAGTTACTACTTACTAATTGCTTCTTCCAAATTTTGAAGGAAATATCAAAATTACCCTCATTAAAAATTTAAAATCCATCCATCCATGTTACATATAATAAAGGGTATTTTTGTGAGAACATTGCAATAATTATAACAATATTGATTTTTATAGTTCTTTAATATATGTATAAAAAGTTATAAAATTATAAAAAATAATGTGTTGATACCTAAATTTACAATTAGGGATACTCTTGTCCTCAAGAATGTTAGAACAAGATGTGTGGCTCAGATTTAATCTAAATCCTAAAGTTAGGTCAGATTTGATGTCATCCTTGACAAAATTAAATTAGGAAAATAAATATTTTCCTAATTTCCTAAGTTTGGGGCCGAAATTAGTAATAATTATTGGAAAATAATAATTATTCCATAATTATTGTTATTTCAATAAATGATGGTCAAAAAAGAATTAAAGTCATCTTGAATGATTTTCGATTCTGATTAAGACTTAATTTTTATATGATGACCATCCTAATTTTGTAAAATACATAATGCCATGTCAAAATTGGACATATGGAATGATATGTGGCGCAATAAGGCCTAGCCCAGGCCTCCCATGCCTAAATTTGATCCATATTGAGTTAAATGCAACTTTGTATTTTGGTCAATTAAGGACAAAAGACGAAATTGATAAAATTGAATGGGCTAGAGAGGTGCGATTCAAACAAAAATTTTTCCATTGTGATCCTAGACTCTCATAGATCATTCTGGAAAAATTTCATCTCATTCTGATTTAAGATGAAAAACTTATGCACGTTTTTTCAATTAACGACAGTTTGGGGTGTGAAACCAATTTCACCATGACAGAGAGCTCGTTTTCGACCAATATTTTTTCTATGGTCTTAATATGATAGTCGAACCCTACTGGTGAAATTTGGACTCAATCTGACTTCGTTTGCAACTTTTTCATATTTTTCAATTAAGGACGAGTTTTTCTACCCCGGTTTAGTCAAAATTGAAATCTGATTTCTGTTCTGACCAAATTAAGGGCCAAGAATGATCAATTTATGATCAATTTCGTGGCCTAGGAGGTTCTAGTTGAATATGAGGTCATTTTGGCTATTTTTGACAGCAATCAGTATACAGTGCAGCACAATCAGGACCTGAATCAGACTGGATTGCATCAGATTGGAGGTCCAAGTCATTTTTGGGAAGATATGGCCGGCCTAAAGTGGTCATTTAAGGGTGATCAAAGTTGAAAGTCATTTTGGAAGTTTCCTGAAGATTTTCTAAGAGGTCAGATTGGAGAAGCAATTAAAGCAGAACAAATCAGATTGAAGCAGACAAGTTGGGTTGGACGGCCTTGGTAGCCAAGCCTAGGCCGCCCTCTATATAAAGGGTCTTCATCCTTCAGTTTTAAACAGACTCCTGCATCCTCAAATTTGCTCCGCGCAAAAACTAAGCTCCGCGCTTATTTTTCTCTCAGGCCCTGCGCCACTTTCTGCAGCAACCCTGCAAAATTCATCTCTTTTTTCAACACGAGGCGGCCTCGTTTCTTCAATATTTTTCTACTTCAATTTTGTCTCAGGACGTTAAATCAACTCTCCGCGAGTTTTTTCTTTTCTTTCAATTTCGTCTCAAGACGTTAAACATTTACTTTTCTGTTTTTCATATGAATAACAATCAATTTTCAAAGCAAGAAATCTTTTCAAACGTTTACTTTTCTACAGTCAATTTGGGATCGATGATTTAAATGCTCCGGTGTGACTTTGATTCAGTTCGCGCAATTCATTCGCTCTGATTTATTTTTGTGCTACGCACACCACCAAAATGCTTTTTTCAACCTCTTTGTCATTTTCAGTAAAATGACTGGCACGTCCCGCGCTGCTATTAAGTTTTTCACAAAAACTCTACGCAAAGAGATTTTTGGCACAACATAATGACTTTTAACATTTATATAGGACAAGAAATAATTATAATAACTAAATGAAAAAATATATACATGATATAATATATCTTTCTTATAAAGTTCCAAAATTCCAATTTATTACTGAAAGGCAAAAATTTGAGATTTTATAATTAGCGGAAAAGATGTCTTTAAGTATAATATTGACTAAAAGTTCAACTAAGAGTCTGACCTTTAGGGAATAGGTCATTTAAGGGTCTAAACTTCAGAAAAGGTCAAAAAGGTGCCCAATCTTTTCGATTTGGGTCAAATAAGGACATCTCCATGAAATTTGTGGACATTTTCAACAAATCAGGATGATGGGATGTTTATTTCTATAAACTAGAGAGAAGCACATTTCCATGAAATTTGTGGATATATATATAAACTAGAGAGAAGCACATCTCATTATTCACAAATTTCATGAAAATGTCCTTATTTGACCAAAATTTAAAAGATTGGACACCTATATATTTGACATTTTTTGAAGTTTAGACTTTTAAATGACATTTTCGTTAGCTAAAGGTCAGACCCTATTTGAACCTTTAGTCTATAATTTTAATAACAACGTTTTGGATCATCATGTATTATCATCTATTGTTATGTGATGCATCAACCGTTAATATGTTATATAAATTAACGGAAACAACGGCATATATCTTTTTTGGTACTAATTGAAACTGTTAGAGATCGAACCTTAATTAGCCATTAAAACGAAGAATACTCTAACAGTACTCTACCACCAGATCAATACCTGATTGCAACAACAACGCATATTCATTCATGTTTGAATTTTGATTGTTAACTTTCTTGATGGATCGATGAAGTATAGGAAGATAATATTTAGATTCATCTTAAAGTGAATTTGGACTAAAATACCATTGTATTTAGCCTTTATTTTTCGAACAGAAAAAAATGTCATTTCCGTTTGTGGCATGAGTTTCCTTTTAAAGGTTTTGGCAATAGCTCCATATCCAAGTCAGATTGTTATGCAATATCGAAATAAAATAAATTTCATCATTTCATTGCCATTTTAGGAAATAACCTATAATTATACATAGATAGATATATATAGATCAATGGTTAGATTTCCCAAACCCCCCGTAGTCATATCCTTTCTAGGGTTATGTATAACATAATATATAAACTTCATTTTTCTTTTTCACTTTTCAAAGATGTGGTCTAACTCAGACCCATATATAAACACCACCTACTCCCATTTTCTCTCATCTCCCCACTTCAAAAATGGCTATGGCGATGGCACTACTCTCACTACTTTTCGTAACAATTGCCTTCGTCTCTATCTTCCGTAACTATTTTCCTTCCTTCATCCGTCGATCAACCATTTTCAGCTATGTGACTCTTGCCCCTCTCCGTCTCGGATGGGCAATGGAATTCTTGTATTGCTATTGCCTATACCCAAACTACAACTACGTCCCAAATTACATGCCCGAAAACGGCGGTGCAGGCGGCGGCTATCACTGGAAGGAAGCGGCGTCGACGGATGTGGAAGATGAGTGCCCCGTTTGCCTATTTAAAGTTCAAGAAGGTGAAGAGATTGGAGAGTTGAGATGCGGCCATGTTTGTCACAGGTTTTGCTTAGAGACATGGATTCAATATGGTAAAGTTACGTGCCCCCTTTGCCGTGGCTTGTTGGCTCCTTCTCGATTGGAAGTTGTTGCGGTGCAGGAAGTTCGTCTTCTTCTTGTTGAGTTCTGCGCTAATTGCCATGCTCGTGACCGTAATAGATGGTGGCTGCGTTAATCAGATCAAATTAAAGTTACTGTCTGTCTCTGTGTTATAGAAACAACATGTTCGATCTTTTGTCTGCTCCAAAAACCCACTAGACTGCTAGGGTTATATATATCATCAACTTGTTTGATGGTATATTTTGAATATAATAGTTGATTATATATATAACCATGTATTATAGCAAAGGTTTTGGGAAGTTTCATTAATAAAACAGGCATAGTAACTTGAGAATCATTAATTTTGATAAACACACACACACATATATTCAAAAGTTTCAATATCTGCTTGACAATTTTCATTCACAGGCAATAATATATTTATTTATATTATATATTTAAAAGTGTTTCGTGCCAAATTTTTTTCTCGCGCATCTTTTTAAGTATGACAAATTAAACGGTCAGTTTGTTTCTATTCAACAATTACAAGACGCATGGCACTCACTACGTGAGTAGTTTTTTGACAGTTTTTTTTTTTAAATGAGCAGTTTTTTAAAAATGATATAAATAAATTTTAAATACTTATATTTATCCTGGGTAGTTTTATTTAAAATTGGTAGTTTTTATTTTGTTTTGAATTTTTAAAAACTGAATTTGTGTCCGAATCAACTCGTGACACAAACTTAGTACTTGCCTTTATAATTAGTATAGATTAATATTTACATCACGATGACGTGTCTATTTAACTATGACAAATTAAACCATCAATTCATTTCTAGTTTAACTTCGAAGTTATATGACAAATTAAACAGTCAATTTGTTACTATATAACTATAAAATTTTTAATATTACATCACGAGCACGTGTCTACTTAAGTATGACAAATTAAATTGTCAAATTGTTTCTAGTTTAACTTTGAGATTGTTTATATCACCGGCCTATTATAAGTTTAACAAATTAAGGTGCTTGAATATTTTTAGTTACATAATTACATTTAAGTTTGAAAATTAATGATTGTTTTCATACATGCTCGGGCATTTGTAGTATATGTTTTCCAAGGTCTAGCTTCGGTACGTGCATTACATAAACGCACACGCACCAATCAACTTCACTGAGAGTCAAAAGAAATTAACAAGTCCGGCCAAAAAAAAAGAAATTAACAAGAAATTATCAAAGCAAAAGTTAGATTGGTAACTATGGATTACCTGAGGACTGGGCTAGTGATATTTTGTTCAACCCAAAAAAAATTCGCTTCAAAATATGTGGCTGTGGGCCTAGCCTAAAAAAAATGTTGATGTGGGCAGGAAGATGGTCGTTAAGTTCCACATTCCAAAGACAAGACAAAAGGCCCAGAAGAACGCTTTCACTTCAAAAGAGGCCCAAGGCCCATAAATGTAATAAATATGCTTAAGAAATAGGAATGTTTCTTCCAAATGTACCTAACTTCTGTAATATATAAGACATTGATGTATAAACTAAGCTTCAGCTGTCCCTCCCATAACTACAAACCTAGTGAATTGATACAAGGAAACATAAAGCTAAGATAGAAATGAAAAGGAAACTTTACATTTACAACAGCTAAAATGGAGATGAGAAAATTTGTGGGGTTGAACATAATGAGAGCTCTTCTGCTTTCCTCTATCAGTTATAAAGCTTGTAGTATGTATGAGATACCAGATGCTACACTATTCGGGAGCTTGATTCGGTAAAGTTTGTGGAGTCTTCCTAAATACATGCTTTCTGCAACGCTCAAAAATGCTGTCGTATATCAGATCGAATTGAACGCCTGCTCTTTCCCTATTCACAATGAATAATATATGATCTGCCTCAACTATCTTGTAATACCTGCAAAGATCAATGCAATTATAAGCCAGCTTATAGAGAAGCATCTTAAAAGTAGCAAAGGAGAGCTCGCGTTAACATGAGAAATAAAGAACAAAACATTCTGAATTCAAAACGGTAACAAAAAGGCAATCCCAGAATAGCAGACTAGTTGTCAAAATGATTGGGGCAAGTTTATGGAATAAATTCAACTCATCCTCTAAGACCACCTAGTCCCAAAACCTTTACAATAGTATCTAGCAATTTACAACTACAACTTACTGATTTAGACATCATTGTAAAAATGCAAGTAGTCCAAAGTACAATTGCAACAGGATGGTTTCTTATCAAGAGGGAACCACTCATCCAATCAAAGCAAGTTGTCTAAGAAAATGATCTTATAGCTTTTTGAGATAAATTGATCTTATAGTTGAAATTTATTCTTAAACTCATCTTGACCATTTTGCAAGTCCTACAGATAGCAAAAGTTGGCAAACACTAACCATATGCCTGGCTGCAACGGTTGGATGTCAGCATCGTTCACAACAAAACGGCTTGGGTGTTCAATTGGGAGACGAGGGTGAGTCATGGAAATTGTGTTGAGGGCTCCATCATTGTCCTGCCAATCCTCATCCCTGCAATTTGATTTAAATGAGATATGAGTGTAATCCAGGATGCTATATGATTTAAATCAAAAGTCCCCAAAGAGCTTGTCTTTAAAATTGTTAGAAAATTTTATCTGATAGACATTAATTTGAAGCAATTGTGAAAAAATCTAATTGCTAAAATTTTTCATATGCATATATGCAATCTGAGACACATCCGAAAACTCCCCTCCCCTTCTTTTCCTGAATGTTAGTGCTAACAAGAATCCGAGAACAAAGGAATAAATTATCAACCTCAGCTTAAAATAACAGAAAGACTGAAGTAATTCCTATATATATCTAGTATGGCTGGTTTTAATGAATCTTGTATTAAGAAGATACATATTCCATAAACTTAAAATAACTCACCCAAAAAGTCAATATTTACAAGTTTAGAGATTTTATACAGCATTCTTGGTGATTCGTGACATTTTTTTTAAGGGCAACTGGACATTTGGTCCAAGTACCTATGTCTCATATAATAAGAAATATATTCAAGATCCTCTTCAAAGATATTAGATGTAAACTTCAAGTAATGAAAAAAAGGCAACTAGAAACTTGAACATGAAATCAAACAATTTAACAATATATGTTGTTTAGAGCGCACCTGTAGCCTTTATAAGGGGGAGAAACATCAGGAGGATGGCACCACTGGCTCATCTGTAGTACTCGAATAAAAAGCAATGGGTGTATGCTAAGAATGCCAGAAGGAACTGTAACACCCAGGATCTTCCTCGTACGCTTGGTAGCATAGCTGAAATAGTACGTGTGAGGAAAGGTTTGCAGATGGCAATTCAATCTTATTGACCCTTGAATTGTAAGATCAGGGAGGATCCAATCCCCTGTAGCAAACGGCCCTGCATTTCCCAAGAGGCAGTCAACAAGACCCCAAAGACCCATTTTTCTCCATGACATGTTAAAGTGATCAAACCCAAAATTGTAGTAGGCCTTTAGCCAAGGTATATCCAACCAATCATAAAATATAACTCCTATGCGGCATAGCTGCAACAGAGATATGGGTTTCATCGTTCTTCCATCCTCTGGCCTGAAAATAAATTGTAATCACAACACCAAGAATCAGAAACTCTGGACATAATTTAATTGAAGAAAAGTACAAGAAAGATGATATGATAATATCAATGGTAAAGCATCTAGTGAATGAAAAAAAGTTTTAGATTGAAGATGAGATATTGCCCTAAACTCTATACAATCATTCAATCACAGTATCTGGAAATATCAAAATTTACTATGGTTGAATTGTAACTTCAATTTAAAGCTTTCAAGCCAAAGATATTTTTAAAGAGAACTTACTGCATGCCATCTAAATAGGTTCTTGTAGTCCCATTGAAAGCCCCAGATAAGGATGTTATGCTTAATACCCAATTCTCAGAAGTCTCATATCCCTTGAATGCCTGGGAAAACAAAAACAAATAATCAGACCTCAGGACCAAACAAAAAGGCCATTAGAGAATAGTCTTCACATGAAATGAAAATGGGGCTAACCTTATCAGCAAGCATTTGCTGCAAGACACGCACAACCTGAGCACCAGCTGAATGGCCAACAAAATGAATAGGATTATCTTCATCCCACTCTGGGTATTGCCCTGCCATTCCAAATATCCCAGTAAGACAAATTAAACAGATTTTATTATGGCCAACCACCTGGGCAACTTTTTGTCCAATCAAAAGCAGAGATACAAGGGAAGAAATGAAAAGCATAGAGAAACATCAATAATAGTCAATAAAGAGCTGGGAAATTTGTGCTTGCCTTGTTCATAAATTCGTCCAAACTGTGAGTGCCCATATGCCTTGCTGTGTTCTTCACCAAAATCAACTTGTCCTCCTTTCAAATAATAGAACAATTCACGTGCCCTGAAAAAGCACCCAAAACCCTCTCAAAAATCCCATTTAAAGATACAAAACCAAAATAAAAATGGCAACATTTCATGCTATAAGCAAGCCTACCTATCGTATATGCTGGTAAGGGATCCCAAATCAGGAACAAGAACCCTCTCGTCTTTCTTCTCTGCCCCTGCAAAGTATGACAAACCACCCAATTTCTGCCAAAAACAAGGTAAAAAAATCAAACTTAAATCTAAAAACCCAAATCAATGAACATAAAAAGAAAATTGAAAATACATAAAAATATGAACATACTCCTTTGCCAAATCCAAAAATGCCATGAACCAGAACAATAGGAGGCAAACCATCAGGGTTAGTCTTACTGGGATCTTCTGCTTTGACCTCTATATTAGCATTAGGCTTTAAAAACCAATCATTCAAAGCCTGAGAAAGGTCACCAGCCACCGCTGAGCTAAATATGTAAAACCCATAAAGAACATGAACCATTGAGCTTACGAACAGCTCGGCCAATTGCAGAGCAAATATTCCCCATCTTATCATCTTCTGAAAACTCTCTCCCTAAAAAAAATCCAAAAGAAAATTTCTAAACAGAGCCTTCTATTCAGAAAGAAGGCTCTCCCTCTCTACAAAAGCAAAGCTAAAACCCTTCTTCTATGATATTATACTACCATAGAAGGGGGCAGATGAAACAGATAACCAATATTGTGTTTCTTGGTAATATAGTAAAATGATATTGTTCTTTTGTTTTACTTTCTTCTGGGGTTCAAACTTTGAAATGGGTTTCCCACAAATTTCTCATTTTTCCAAACATACATAAATCATGACCAATGAGAAACCCCCTTACTGTTCATTCATTCGTTTTGTCTTTTAACAGGGAAAAGTGGACCAGACCAGAAAAAGAAAATTTTGGTTTGGGTTGATGCCATGTGTCCATAGAGTTAACCGGTAAACTGCCCCTAGCAAAAACATAATCTTTTTTCCCACTAAATTATGGGAAAATACCCATACAATTATGGATTAATTAATCCATTGTTGGTGGGATTAGACAGAAAATCCAAAAATCTCTCTGCCTCTGATTTTTATTGATAAAAGCAGAAGATTTAAAAACCACCAAAACAGAGGGCTTCTTCCTCATTATTAGTGATGGATGGGGAATTTTGGAAGCTGTTGTTTTGGTAAAAAAAATTAAAAAAACTAAAATAAAATAAAAAATGTGGGGAAGGGTCTGATTTTTTTGGGGTAAAAGATGATTCTAGGCGATTCTGTCCAAGACTTGTGTGGTGTGCGCTGGAGCAAAGCTGGAAGGTTCCCTGTCAAGTGTCAAGCCAAACTCCCAACTGTACTGCCCCTTATCCATTTTAAATCATCTTCTTTTATTTCTTTTGTTTTTTTGTATTTCAAATTGATGGTTGATTGTTGTAAACCAGGCGCATTTTAATGAATGTGTCATCCACACTCACCCATTCCCATCTGTAAAATTAATGGAAGTTCCATGCTCAAATCTTGCATTATTTCATCTTCTAATTGTTCAATTTGATTGTAAGTATCCTTCAATGGGGCTTTGAGGTATCTAACTAATGGGGGTATGGTAAATTGGCAATTGCAATGCCATGGATGTTTCTCTTGTTGAATAGTTTTAAGTTATAAATGAGACTTGATTCTAAAATTACTTAGAACCTAAAGTAATTAACGGATATACGTAATGTTTAGACAGATTAATCAAATGCAATTTAACGCCATATCAATAATTACCCACTAGTATAATTGATATATTCAATATGTAACTTTTTTATTATTATTATGCTAAAATCTTTATACAAATGGAGTAACGATAAATATTAATAATTATACACGACTTGTTTAGCCACCTAAATAAATACTGATAAGGAGAGTTTAATTTTCTTGTCAATTAGATTAGTAGAATTCATTTCTTGTGGGAGTATTCTACACCAAATATGGGAGAATATATATACAACCTTCAAATGGTTTGAGAAGAAAATTAGGTCGGGTCACAATATCGAGAGACCCACAACCATACAAAATGGATATAGACAATTTTTTTTTTTTTCACATTTGTGGCTATGAAAACTTGAAAAAATCTTAATTATAAACAGTCAACTATTTTCCTTCTAAAGTTAAATTAGATCTTAGGCAATTTTAGTTAATTAATCAATTTGAGTGACCGAGAAATAAAGATTATTCCATTTTAAGTTGAGAATATAATGAATTTTTTTTTTCCTGTTGGGACATTAAATTTTACGAAGGAGTTGAAATTCAAAAGCGCGTGTGGTAGACGGTGTTGGTAGAACAAGAGAAGTAACGGCGTTGGTTTTTGACAAATGGTAATGGGAATGAAATCAGTGTGTGGACGGTGGCACATGCACTTCTCTGTTGCTTCTATTATTTAATCAATATTTAATTGATTAATTAAACATAATAATCTATTTCTTCTTTATTTAAATCCAGTCTAAATGTGCTTTTCTCCATTTTTAAATTAAAAACAAAATCCATAAAAAAGTACTAAAAATTTGTGGTTGGTCAGAATTGAGGAAAATTCTAGTTAATTGTATAGTTTAGGATAATAATAATAATAATAGAAGAAAATCATGGAGGGTTAATAAATAATAATATATATTAGGTGTAATGATTACACTAAAAAGAATGAATTATAGTATTGTTTACTTTAAACAATTAGTCATTAATTAGACCAAAATAAGTATACTTTTTTTTTCTGAAAAAATTCAAATGCTATTTTTTTTGGTACATAAATTCAAAAACTAATTATAGTTATATATAAGACCAACCATTATTTTATTCTAATTAATTCAACATAAATACCTATGAGGAAATTTCCATATTATATTATATTATATAGTATATAATATAGATATGCAAGGGGAAAGAGTAAAGATTAGATTAGGCAGCTGGCAATACCAAAGTTGGTTAACTAATAAGTCCCTAATGCAGCCTAAGCTCTCTCTCATAAGTCTATTATTAATTTTATTTTGGTCTCTCAACAAGAAATGGTTGCTCTTAATTGTGGTACTTATTTGGATTTTCACGTTTTAATGGTAGTTATTAGTATTAATCATAAGGACACCCATTTTTGTTTTGTTTACTTCGAAAGAGAATCGCATAACAAATGTCGAAAAGTGTGATTATTTAATTAATTAGTAGATGCCATCACGCTTTGATTTTGACGATTTAGGATAAGAAATTAGAAAACCCTAATTAATATCGTAGCAAGAATCACAAGAAAAAAAAGGAAATCTTCTAAGGCGTCGCCTTTTGTAGCCATAGACTAAGCAGTAGCACATGATACTTATAATTGAGGAGCAAAGATTGGTGCGATAATATTCTATATATATAGGTTAAAAAAAATACTATCTTATAATTAAGTTAAGATATCTATAATTTTGTGTTTATATTGTTTCTGTTTGACGCTTGTGAAATTATTATATATCATCTAAATAAATGCTCTAAACCAAATATTCGATTCATCAACTTACATATTAATTTAATTCAAGTGTATATATGTATATTATCATGATGATAATTTGTTGATTGAGGTGGCATTGGCAAAGTTTGCCGATGACATTATTGGGTATCAATCCCAATTGCTCATGACATTGCTTAATTTAAAACCAAAAATATAATAATAATATTCTAATTAATTAATCAATCTATAGAAAATGAAAGATGGATGGAAAGTATAGCTAGGAGGGAGCCACCGGATTTGGGACCATACAATAGATCGACTTTAATAAGATAGTGATTAATCATATATATTTATATATTGTAATTTGTAACCTATAATAAAGATGGTCTAGAATTTCTTTTTCTTTTTTCTTTTTTTTGAACAAGAGATGGTCTAGAATTTCTTTTTTGGTGACTAATAATATTTGAAACCTTCAAAGTCCAAAGAGATTATAAAAATAAAAAATTCTTTGATACTGTTTTTTTTGTAGTGAATGAAACATATTATTTTTGCCTAAATACAGAATTTAACCATTCAAAAAAAATCTGGCAAATTCTTATAATTATTAAGTACGAAGGATTAAGTTGAACAAACAAAAAGTATGAAGGATTAAGAAAGCATTTTGACATATTTGATTTTTGAAAATTGAATAACGAAAAAAAAATGTAGTATATATTATGGATGATAATTGATAATGGGTCGCGTGAAAGCTAGTGTATAATTAGTCAATAGCTTCCAAGCTTAGGTTGCAAGTCACTTGAACAAGAATCAAACTTTGCCTTTAGAAACGTCTGGAAGCCTTTTTTAACTGTTACCCAATATATATACTGGTTATTATTGGTTACTCTGATATATTAATCTAATCTAATAAATAATCATACCACCAGCCAACGCCCACGTTCTGGCTTGTTGGCTTTACCCTGGGTTCGAGGGCTGGTACACCACAAAAAAAAAATCATACCACTTACTTAATAGTAGTAATTAATACTATGAGTTTTTCTATCAAAATCGATCGCACCTTTAAAACGTGCGCTGCCTCGTCTAATACTATCATGCGGCAACTGTATATTTGTATTGCATCATTGGAGCATTTATTCATGCCCTTGGGTGTTTTCTTTCTGTGTCAAATGAATGGGATGACCATAGACAAAAAAAACTAATCAAATTTTTTTTTTTAAAATCTAGTAGCAGGGTAGATTATTTCATCTCTAATACCCAAAGTGGTCAAAGACTTAAATTTGTGGTGACACTCAGATTCGAGGTTTCACAGACCTTTCTTAATAATGAATAGGCGATCTGTAAATTGGAAAAAGCCGCAAGTGGATATTATATAGTTTGTTGTTTGAGTGGTGTATATCCCACATTAAGGAAAACAAATGCAAGTGCTTTATAAAGACCAAAATTACTTAGATAGTTATCTTTGGATAACATGGGTCAAGTGGGGCTTTTAAGTCGCTTGATTCTCCTACTAATGGCCAATTCTTAAATGACTTAGAATTTTAACTTCTTTTTTTTTTGTGAAAAGAATCAGTATTGTATTTGAGAAATCTTGGCTCCTCAGAGGTTTGTTTCTTATTTTCATAAATTTTCTAATGGTGAAAGTCCAATAAATCTGATCTAAAACATGATTTGGGGAGGCGTGGGCCGGCCAGTGTCAATAAACACCTAACCTTATCAGCAAAGGGGTATCTGCATTTAGAGACCGACCAATATGATCAGTTTCATCATTCAACTACTCAGCCTATATCTGCATGGAAAGAACTAAAGAAGAACAAGTCAAACGAAGCTCTCTTCATTAATGCAAGCCTTGCTAGCTCCATCCAACACCATTTAATTTTGGCTACCATCTTTTGTTTCTTCTTCGTTAGGGAGTTTGACTCTAAAGCGCCCCATAACCATATTATATTTCCCTTATTTATTCTACACGTTCAAATTCAGTTTACAATTTACTTTTCCTTTTCGTCTCGGAATTGGAGAAAATAAATAAGGAGGATCAGATTTCAGATCGGAGAGATCAGTAACGAGGTTTTGACATTATGAACATATCATTGCTGCAGTGTTATTAATTGAAACTGTATAATATTAATATTTTCACAGAAACTAGGGGTAGCTTTGAGTGAAATCTAAATTAAATGTTTAATTACTACGAAAATTATCCAAGTGCTTAGCTTGTATGGTCGGCTCAAGATAATATATTGGTGCATATATTTGATAAGCCTTCACCACGTGATACTTGCTGTCTAAGAAGGTATTTTACAAATGCCGCCGCTAGCTAGCCCAATCAAGGGACCTAATTACCCAACTTGTTTCTGACGAAAAGATCATCCAAACCAATCATATATGCTTCATCATGATGAGATTAAAAGAATTGGATTAAGGATTTGAAGCCTCCATTCCCCTATTCCTAAATTTGTATGTCTCAACAAGTTTTTTCATTTAGGGTTCGGTTCGACACAACTCGACTCCGAACTAATCGAAACTTAATATCATCGTTGAAATTAGAAGATTACGATTGAAAGAAATTAGAACATATTTACGATACAATACAAGTAAGTATTAACTCCAAATTTTTGGGTGGATACACAAATATATTTGTATCCGTTTTAACAGTCTAGTGCAGATCTTTTTTGAATTGGGTAAATTCACAGTCGAATAATTTTCACCATTCATGCTTAATGAGACTAAGTGCCGAACTACCTGTTTGTATATTAACCTTGATATAAACCCAAATAATATAAAGGCCCATTTTCAATTTTGGAAATATTCACAAAGACTATGTTATTTGATTATTGGGCTAAATCCATATAAAAGCCCATGTTAACTAGTGTAGCCCAAATAAAAAATCCAAGCGAGCTTTATCCACCATCTACAGGTCCGGATTTCTGACCCGGGCTTTCTGACCCGGGCTTTCTTTCTTTCTCATTTCCAACAATTTTTCCCCAATTGGAAGCAAAAATACCTAAAACCCTAACCCCTCCTTAAGCAGAAGCAAAGCAATGGCGTTTATGCAACAGTTGGGACGGACTAAGAATGTGACGGGAAGGTCGAAGAAGTACTTAGAAGAGGCACTTTACCGCAGACTTTTTAAGGAGGGCAGCTCGGAAATTAGCGTGCGGCAGCAGCTGAATGAGTTCCTCAAGAGCTCCAAGCGCGTCTACAAATGGGAAGTTGACAAAACTCTCAAAACGCTTCGCGATCGCAAGCTCTATTACCCTGCTCTCAAGGTTCCTATTCTTCTTCTTTTTTTTTTTTCTTGTTTTTGCTTTTGGTTTGATGCGAGATTTGGGTTTATCATGGCTTTTATGATAAATTTCTTCTATGTTAGTATTTTTCAATGGACATGAAGCTTGATTAATTTTGGCTAATTTAGAAATGTGAATCCTGGGCCTTCTTTTTTTCTATTTTTTGTGAGCCATTTTATTCGTTTGAGTGTTTGTAACTTGGCATCGGAAGTTAAAAGGTAGAATTGGGTGATTAATGGAATGTGGACTTGGCAAGTAATTTGAACTTTTCAAGTATTAAAAGCTGTCAAAATTGGATTAATGGAGAGATTGCAGCGGTTTCAGACATATAAGTGAAAATGATCCCATCTCACTACAATGTGCTTCTGATTGTGATCCAGCTTGTACTAAGGTAGGTTTTGGTCTGTAGTAGTCTCTTTAGATACAGCTGCTTGTTTGTTTTAGGAGTAAACATGTACAAGCATGTCGAAATCGAGGTCCAATTTGCATTTAATTGTTGCTAATACTTGGCTCTAGATTCTTATTTTTTGATGTATGTTTCTCTTTTTGGATTTTCTTAGTTCTAATTTAAAGTGGATCATGCATGTCGTTCTGTTTGAATATGCAGCTGTCTGAAATAATGATGATTAAGCGAGGCATGAATAAGACAGTTAGTGATCAGGCTATCCATCTGGATTTGGTTGCCAAAGCTCGAGGGATTCCTGCTGCAGAAAATTACTTCATTGATCTTCCTGAAGCATCAAAGAACCTTCTCACTTATGGTGCTCTTCTCAACTGTTACTGTAAGGAATTGATGACTGAAAAAGCAGAAGCTCTGATGGAAAAGATGAAGGAACTTAACCTTAACATTGGCTCCATGTCTTATAACAGTCTCATGACTCTTTACACAAAAATTGGTCAGCCAGAAAAGGTACCTGAAATCATACAGGAAATGAAATCGTATGGCATCACGCTAGATTCCTATACATACAATGTTTGGATGAGGGCTCTGGCTGCTATGAATGATATATCTGGGGTTGAGAGAGTTATTGATGAAATGAGGAGAGATGCTGGAGATGCTGATGATTGGACAATATATAGCAATATAGCATCGATTTATGTTAATGCTGGCTTGGTTCAGAAGGCAGAAAAGGCACTTAAAGAATTGGAAGAGAGAAACTCCCGCAGAGATCTTTTTGCTTTCCAGTTTCTAATTACATTGTATGGCCGAGTGGGAAATCTGCATGAAGTTTATCGAGTATGGCGGTCACTGAGGCTGTCTTTTCATAAAACAGCCAATATAAGCTATCTAAATATGATTCAGGTACTAGTTAACTTGAAAGATTTGCCAGGAGCAGAGAAATGCTTTAGAGAGTGGGAATCGGGTTGTTCTACTTATGATATCCGCATTGCAAATGCCTTGATTGGAGCTTATGTGAAGGACGGCTTGCTAGAAAAGGCTCAAGAGCTCAAGGAAAGGGCTCGCAGGAGAGGAGCAAAGCCAAACGCCAAAACTTGGGAGATCTTTTTGGATTATTATTTGAAAAATGGAAACATCAAGTTGGCAGTTGATTGTGTGGCCAATGCAATTGCCACTGGCAGAGGAGATGGTGGAAAGTGGGTCCCATCATCTGAAACTATTGGAACAGTGATGCGGCATTTTGAGCAAGAGAAAGATGTTGATGGGGCTGAAGGCTTTCTGGAGATTTTGGAGAAAGCTGTAGATCATGTAGGAGAGGAAGTGTTCGAATCATTGATAAGAACTTATGCAGCTGCCGGAAGGACAAGTCCTGTGCTGCGTCGCCGTTTGAAGATGGAAAAGGTGGAATTGAGTGAGGCAAGTAAGAAATTGCTTGATGTGATTTCTATGGAGTGAGTTTTCTCAATTCTTTTTCTGAAATTTTAATTCATGTAAAAGTGAATTTGAATAGCGGTAATTATCTGTTGCTTTTTTGTCAGTAATAAAATGCAATTGGTGATTAGCATGTTGAACAATTAAATGGTAATAGTAATAGAGTATGGTCCATGAGTCCATCCAAGTTGCTCCGTTACGTTTTTTGAGGAAAGAAGTATTAATTCATGTTATGTTATGTTATGTTATGTTATGAGACAGTTCTATTTATTAATATTTTTAGTTACAGGCAACATGTATCAGAATCTAGATTCACTATGGCTCTATGGCAGTCAAGTTGTGATAGATTAGGAAAATGATGTGCTTCATCGTAATGATTTTTTAGACAAATATGTTCAATTATGCACATTGTGCGAATGCTCTCATGCTGAATTACCACCCTAGCCTGGTAGAAAGAACTGGCTAGATCACCCTTCGATATCGAGGAATAATAAAGGGATGGGACCAATGGAGCTATCGAAGCCCAAGGTTAAATCCTGTGGCATGGCCATGGCCTTCTATTAGATGTATTATCATCAAATGGTTGTGGCCAATGATGTTTTACTCCAGTATAGAAGTTTCATTTTGTCACAAAGTTAGTCCTATTGAGCTTCTCTCCTTGGTTTTATTCTTGAAGATTTTATGACTTTCAACCCGACAACTACTGCATTCTCATCAAAATAGATACATGTTTTGACACTCTTAACACTGCATGCTTATGTTGTTCAGCCAATTGATGCTTATTGTGGCACTCCTCTGTGAGCTATAACTGCCTGTGGAAGGGTGCCTTGGTCCCTTGAGCAAGAGTGTCTTAAAGCTGTCATGTCCTCTGGTGTCTTCTAAATCCTGAAGTTCCTGTTGGATTTTACCAAAAAGTGGGATAAGTTCTTCTTATAGTTATTTTGGTTAGAACTTAGAAGTATTGAGAAGGCATTGGGACCCTATCTGCCATGATGCTTAATGTCACCTTGGACCACCAAAGGGACAGCAATAAAAGCTGAGAAGCTTCCTTCTTAGAATCTTAATTGTCTAAGTGGATGAGTAAAGTTTCTAAAGACATTGCTTTTTAAATGACAACTTGTTTCAAATTTCTTACCATCTTGATGAACATTGCTTTAGCTTTGGTGGTATATAATGGGATAAATGGGGCTAAAGTGGATTTTCAACCCAAACTTTAGAAACCACTTCTTTGCCCTTGCCATGAAAGTTAAATCGGTTGGGATTTCATCAAGTCAGGAAATTTGGCAAATTTGGATGATGCATGTATCCGAAAATCTCAACTTACAATATATGGGTCTTATAGCCAAGTTAAGCCTACTTCTGTGGTCCAAGCTGGTTTGCTATGTTTGATATAGATCTTGAAAGACTGGGTATTATCAGAATACTAATTTAAGTGACCCCATGAGTCAGATTCACACATCTCCATATTCTATGGTTGGCTTGTCCTTTTTATTTCTTCTATCAAAAAATCACTAATCTAGCTACATTATGTGAATGATATATATAGTACAAGATCATTAAAATGGACCTACATTTTTCCAATTTCATTCTAACTTTGAGGCTGTTTTAATATGAAACAAGTAGTACTCTACCAGCTCAATCTTTGCAGCTATATAAAACAGTCATTGTCGATATTGGTGACGGTTCGTTGAGCTGAATTAATAAGGGGAAAAATGGAAACAAATAGTAGCTACCAAGATCCATCAACAAGATTTCAGCAAATCTGCAAATACTGAAATCTTTTGCCAAACTCAGCTTAACAATGCTACCTCTCTCCGGCTTTGCGGTCGGTCCATGCATGCTTTTATCCCCTCCTTTTTTTCTTCATCCTCTTTCCTAGCTATGAATGTATTTTTGCTTGTGGTGTAAGCAAAAGTTTGTGTATTTGGGTTTTAATGAATGCTTCCATAACATTATCAATTATTATTGCATATATAAAGGACCACAAACTTTGGGACTAAGTATAATCATATTTTTGTGTAGAACATGCATGATTCCTTTGTGCACTACTAATTTTGACCTGCTGTAGATTTTTACATCATGCTCACATGCTGATCATATTTGCACATAGAAATCCAAACATTAGTTGGTTATGTCGAGAAATAATCACATTAAGAAAGTTTTAAAAGAAAAAGTTGATCATCACTCTTCAAGAATAATGGGTTTTGTTTTTTGTTGCACCTTGGTTGATTGACTACAAAATTTGACATTCCATGCTGAACCTGAGTAGTGAGATTTTATAACGCTTTCCTGAATATGTGGATGTCATCTAAACTAAACTAATTATTGGCAATTTTTTATCGCTTTCAATCAATTAGGGGAAGTATAATAATTAGTATTAGAATGCAATTAAATATTTACTAGTATCTAGTGCATGCAAGGAATGATAATTAATGAGCTTATATAATTAATTTGTTGTTTTGAATAAGAGAGAATGGTTTGCATTACATAGAGAAATATAGATATGGCCTGGGAACATAGAATGGGATAATGAATATCTTTATTTAACAATTAAGCCTATAACTATAGCTATATCAAGAAATATTTAAGCATGTTATAAGATATAAAATATCCTAATATGAATGTTGGGCAAAATTTGCCGGTTGGTAGGATCAATAATCCACATATTCAAAGCCGTAGCCGAAAGTACCCTAATTATCAATGTAATTATAAATGCAAATAAAGAACTCTCATTAGCTGCATCTCTCTATTATCCTTCCATGGTGTGAGAACTGAGAAGCTTTCGGTTCTAAAAGTTATCTGCTAGCCAATAGCTATATAGGCATTAAAAAAATCGCCCATTTTTTGTTAAACATACATTAGTTTTGCTGATTTTATATATATATATATATACTATGATTAGAGGTAATCTTTTTATCCCATGAATCTCATTATCCTCCATTTCTTTGAAACTCGAATTTGAGACTTTTCAAGATGAAAAATCTCGAATAACTCTAAGTACGTACGTACATTGAAAACTTATTGATTTTTGGTAATCTCGTGACCCTTAAGGGGAAACATATAGAGACCTCGAGCATCGGAAAAAGGATACACACCCAAATACATTGATTATTGAGGATCTTAGTCTTGATTAATAACCTTACCTATCTTTGTCCTCTTTTTTTATAGTTTACAAAAAGATTTCAATAGTTCATATACTTCATTATTTTATATGTAAGCTTAATTAGATTTCACTTCTCATTATGTCCCTTTTAAGTTGTTCTTCATTATATCTAGATGTTCATTATCATTAAGCCGTATAATTAGTGGAAAGAATCATTTTTGTATATGAGCAAGTTTCCATAAACATGAACAGTGATAAGAAATAATTAACACTCCATTGAATAAGTATTTTTGTTTTTTTTATATATATTTAGGCAAAAAAAAAAGAAGAATGAGAGAAATATTATTACTAATAAATGATACTCCACAAAACAGCATAAAGCTAACATTAATCCAAAACTTTACATCAATTCTTAGCATAAGAAAATGACATTGAAAAATATCCAAAAGAATTAAAGAAATGTGATATATATATGAAGCATTGGTCAAGGAAAATTGCATGTGCATGGGTTAATGCATTTAATTAATACAGTAGTTAGATCTCCATCCATTTTGAGTGGTCCATTTGGAGGATTAAATGCTCTGTTTTTTAATCATTTTAGCTGCCATTGTTGAAAATGAAAGTGCCCAATTTTTTTCTTTTAAACCTTTGCACTCTTGAAAATCTTCCCAACAGGGACAAGAGATAGAAAAAAAAAAAAGAGGAAATCACAACAACCCACTGTATTCACTATATATTCCATCATTGTTTTTCCACATTTACATAAAATCCCTAAAAGAAGGTATATATAATTAATGGACAACTGTTAGTTGACAAAAAAAAAAAAAGAGCAACAAGAAAAAATTGGATTAATTAACAAGTAAAATAATTACTATAAGAATACCCCAAATGCCCCAAACTCATTACAGATTGATCTGCATGTAGAAGAAACCCCAACATTATCTCCCAACAAGTATTAATTTAAGAGATTGAAAAAAAAAAAACTATATATTAAAAAAAATTCCACCCTATACCCTTCCCTTTTAGGGACACCTCACATTTCTTCCAGGCCCTCCATAGTAAAAATAATTGCCCCAAACTCTATTAATCCCTCCTTGGATATCATAGCAATTTGGATGATCAGCTAAAACTCGAAGATTTGCCAATGGGATTAAGTTATTATCCCAATCAACAACTTGCAAGTTTCTAAAATATGAAGCCTTCCCAAAGCCTTCTCCTGCAAAATGGCCACTGCCCATTTCTGTAGAAGTGTGAAATCCACCAGGCCTTGAGTTCACAATTTCTCCACCAAATTGCACCATACTTGCATGATCTCTTAAGTGTGTGAACAAAAAAGATGGCCAATAGCCTACCAAAATCCCATTTCCAAACTCTAGCCACCAATTTCCATGCTTTGGATCCTACACAAAAAAACAGTGTTTAAAAGGGCACTCATTAGTAAGGAACTTTGAACATTAATTGCAAGAGTTAAAAAGTAAGTTAAAGGTTTATGACAAAAGGAAGAAAAAATGATGTAAAAAAAAAGTTGACAGAAGAATGCTCTTTTGCTTGGAAAAGAATAGAATCTTGCAAAGCAAAAAAAGTAAGTGAGGAGGAAGAGAATTACAGGCATTATTGAACAGTGCATGCCAGAGGAAGTGCATGAATAAAGTTTTTTTTTTATACATATGATCATAAATATTGTTTGGTGCCAAAGAAAATATAATGGTGTCTATTTACTTATAGTATAGTATAATTTGTATATGACCCACCATTAATTTGACCATCAAAAATCTCTTTTCAATTTCATAATTAGATTTGTTATGTTTTTAAACTCAATCTTTGAATTAACACCTTTTTCATCTTCCCTACCAAACCAGTCCAGTCTTTTCATGGAAACTTTTCTAGTACAAGAAAAAAGTATTCAGATCGGATGGTCCAGAATTTGGGGGCATCTATGACCAAAATCTATGATGCTAAATCAAATCACATTAGCACGTGTGTCACATAAATGTTGAACACAAACTCAACTTTACCAAATAGTACCGCCAATTTAGTTCAAAGGGTTTAAAAAAAAATAGGGTTCTAATAATAATTGCAAAAAGTGTTAAAATTACCTTCCAAACCAAGAGGCTAATGTCAAATTGACCGCCAGTGTATGATGATGTTGGGGAGATTGCAGCTCCAATTGCAATTCTATTATTAGTTTGAACAAATCCTGAGCAGAGCAAATTATAGCATCCGGTTGCTTGGTATGCATCGGTCTGCCATGCAAAAACAAAATCATGCTAAATGATTAATTTGTTTGATTTATCTTATGCTTTAAGATAGAGCTTAATAAAGCAAAGAGGAAGAGGAAGCAATAATGTTAATTTCCAATTCCAAATAATGGTTTGTATACTTACGGTCCAATAAGTAAAGAATCTAGGATAGTTGTCCCCATATAGCTCTGGGCTGACCTGCATTAGAAAAATGGAATGAAATTAGACATATTTAGCATCAATGGCTACAATACAAAATCAAATTTACAAAGAAAGTGAAAGGTAGTTGAGTTGTGATAATTTGTCTTAAATGTGAAAACTATTAAGTGCATAAAAATTCAATGTGAACAAATTGTACAAATTGTTTGCAGCATATGACTCTTTTTATCGAATTTTAGGTTTTCAAATCTGAAATCTTTCTAATCACTAAAATTAAGAGTCTAACATTTTATAAATACAGTTCATGTGATGTGACTATCTACACATTTGACTCAATAATAAACATATAAATTTCTTTTGAAGGTTTAAACTCCATAGTCCATACATATAGAAGGAAACAAAATTATTAAGATTATGCCAAAAAAAAAAGAGTTAATAATTTAGGAGGTAATTAAAAAATGACATGCCTGCCAGCCAGCTTCAATGGTGTTGAGATCGTCGCCAAAGGAACCGGAGATGACCCACAATTGTGATAAACTGAATTCATATTGATTGAAGACACGAGGTGCCCACACATTTATACTTGCTTTTGCTCCATAATATTGATCTCCACTCACATACCCAACTGCATGCTGTAATCCATTTCCAATTTCCAATTAACCCCATTCTTAATTTCACTATTTCATGCCTAATTTTGATATTTAAAAAAAGCTAAATTCTGAAAAAGAAAAAAAAAATCCCAGATGACTTAACGATTAAAAAAGAATCATTGTACATTGAAATAAGTGAAGTCTGCTACTGCAGCTAAACCAGGAGGAAACCATGAAAGTCTGTAGTTTCTACAAATAGGAATTTTACTGTTGCTGTGTTGCATTTAAAGCTCGAATCAATTAAAGATAAGCTATTTACCCATTAGATTCCATTTTCTGCTAAAGAGGGCTACACAATTTGTCATGTTTTGTACTATTTTCGTTATGGTTAGAGCCCTAATATGTTCCACCTTTTCCTTTTATTATTCCTTCTTTTAATTTACTACTTTCCAACTAGTAGTAACTACTAGGAAATTATGAACTGTTTGCTGTTGTTTGCTATTTTTTCCTACGACAAAGACTTTTGTTTTCCTAGTCATTTCATGGTAGGTTTAATGAAAATGCATGTACAACCTGAAAAATAAAAATGAAGATAACAAAAAGGAAATGGGAATAGCTAGTATAAGAGCTGAGGCTAATTATTGTAGTAGTTATTCTTTACTAAATGGTTGCGAGGGTTCGAACTCTAGCCATTAAAATTAAGAGTTACAGCATGCTACCAATAAACCATGAATGCGACTTTTAGCGATGTCTCTAATTTTATGGATTGAAAAACATGAAATAGAAATGAAATGAAAAGTAAAGGAGTTTTTTTTTTGGTATATGCTCTTCCACTCTCATTTCTTTTACTAAGTTCAATAAGGTTGCCCCTTTAATTAAGTAGGCAAGGAGGAAAAGGAGACAATTGGGAAGAGCCATGCTATTCACTTTGACTACTTTCTTTCTCCACTGTCTTTTGAATTGGCCTTAAGTTGATTATTGCTATTGGTTGTACAAAAATTCTTATGGGACAAAAAAGAAGAAAGTAATTAATAATAAAACGTGGGATTAATTTCCAAGTAATCTCTAAAGTAGAAGTATTGGTTAAGGCAAACCTACCTCATGGCCATTGCTAGTTGAGTCTCTTCTAACACGTCTTCTTGGTTTTCTTCCAAATCTTCTGATAGAACTTGCTCTTAACATGTCTTGTTCTGTTGTTCTTCTGATTGGGATTGTTCCTTCTGGACATGATTCTCCCGACAAGCTCCATAGCTGAAAATCTTCCGCCGCCAACCCATTTGGGTTATGCCCTGCCGGTCTATCCGGAGGATCCTGCAAAATTTCAGAAAAAAAAAAAACTGTTAAATTCCATGCATTCATTTGCTTTTTAATTATGCCTGAAAATCAATGCATGGTAGTAATAAAAAAGTTTAATTAATTACCAATGGCTTTTGTCCTTTTAATTTAGGATGATCGAAGGCTGGTTGATGATGCAATAAAACACAATCTATTATATCACCATCTGGACTCTGCAACAAATCCAAAAAGAAAAAAGTCAGAAAAAAAAAAACAGAGGAAAATGAAAACAGAGGAATGGAATATATGAAGGAAAAGTAGGTCAAATTTGCCTGAATTGTCTTGACTCCTGGTTTGTTGATCTTGTTGAGACGTTCTTTTATTATTTTCAACTTTGTTAACTCTTCTCCCGGCCGGAAAGTTTGATTCTTGGCGTTAAAGTCACCGGCGGTTTCCGACGAATAGACAGGACAAATTGAGGAAGAAACAAGAAGAAAGAATACAAAAATGGGAATGATTGGTGAGATCTTACAACAACAAGACGAACAACAAATATCGAACATTTCTTGTTTTTGTTTACATTGGTTTTGTTTTCTTCTGCGATCATCAAATTCAAAACAGCTCCACCATGAAAATCTATCCATCCAACACAAATTCACCATTCGAAGAAAGAAAAAAACCTTGCGTTTGAGTAATGCCGTCTTCACTCACTCTCTCACCATTTCCAAAGCTCACTTTGAGTATTGAAAAAACCCAGAATTTTGTCCAAAAAACAAAAACTCCCTTCTTCTGCTTCTTCTTGCACAGCTTCTAATGTCTTGGTTTCTATGTTAATCTGACAACTTGGGTTGAAGTTCTAAGCATTTGCCTGAATAGAAAAAAAAAAAAAACACAAACAAATGGGGTTTGAGTTTTCTTAAAGTTTTGCCCATGTGGGTGTGGAGATATAAATACTAAGTAGTGATGAAATCATGCTTTAAGGATTAATGGATTTAAATATATTTTGGATTTTGGAAAAAAAAAAAAAGAATGAATTTTGGAGATGAGAGAGAAAAAGAGAGGTGAAAGGGGAGTTGTGTTTCCAGTCTCCAATACAAGGACTGAAAACTTTAGCTTTTGTGTTAATTTTATAGGGAGAAAAAAATTAAAAAATGGGAGGTACTACTGATTATATTTCTGTTATTCTTTACTTTGGTTTCTGAGGACAGATAGGAATTACACTTGATTCTGGGTTTCCAAAGTTCTTTGCTTTAAGGGGTCTTCTCTTTCTCACTTCCCTAGATGTTCTTTGTGTCAGCCTACTCTGTTTTTGTTTTCATTTTCATTTTTATTTACCTCCCACAATATAATGACAATAATCCGTCATATTTTTAACACCCTAAAGCTTACCCATTTCAGTTTTTACCTTAAATTCTTTGATTTGGATATTAAAAAATTAATTTTCCTATGATTTTATGGATAATTTTGATGACCACCCAAAATGGAAAAGTGATCAGCTGTTGCCAACACTAGAGTAAACGACATGCATGTGCCTAAGATGGAGGAGAGAATTGCAGATTTGGTGGGTCAAAAAACTCATACACATTGAATATATAAAAATGCAGAAGAAATCATCAGTAATTATATATCTGTCATTCTGTTATATGTTTAATATTTTATCTTGGATTAAATTAAATAAAACTAGTAATGGAATATATATTTTCTGTTAAGTAGTAGGAAGAAATAACAACTTTTAAAAGCTGTCGTTTTGTGAGGGAGAGGGAGGCAATATCTTAATGTTTTGGCACGCGCACTTTGTTATGTGCATTGCTACTGCATGCCTATGCAGAATTCCATGCAAATTGCAATTGCCATTCCAATTCCAATTCCAATTTGCATGCTTATTTCATTCATGTCTCCATTGTGTTTGCATTTAGGGGCTCAACTTTGATTCTGTTTGCTAATTGCTTCCTTGCTTGCTGCTATCTTCATTTTGCATTCGTGGATTTTGCTCCTATATATGTACCTCAAGAATTGGAAGGATATTAAATATTGAACCACTCTTACGACCATAATTATTATGGTCCAGGCAATTTAACACCAACTTTAGAGTCTGCAAATTCCAAAAAAAAAAAATTCGTAGGTGAAAGTTCGAAGAATTCGTAAATCTCAAATGGGATTGGCCACTTTAATTTGACAGCTTATTTAGATGGGATAGGGTATTTTGACCTTAATTTAGAAATGAGAACTTTTTTTGAGTGAAATAGGATAATTGATTGATTAAATAACAATGTTAGACTCCATATCAGAACATAGTTAGCACTTACAATACCCATAGTCTAAGTGTACTAATATATGAGCTATGACACATTGAAATGCTTAACATGAGAGAAAGTACAAAAAGAACAAAAAAAAACCTCAGCTAGATGAACAATTACAAAAATGAGTCAATCCCCTTGCTATTCTTGTTCTGATCTTAGAGGTGAGATAATTTATATTGTGTTCATAAACTTTTCAACACATAAAAGCGCCAGTTTTTTCTCATTGAATCTAATAAGTAATAATTCAGATTAATTTGTCGATATGTAGTATCTCCTCTGATTATGTGTTTTTTTTTTGCCATTGTTTTCTTATTCATACATTATATGGTTTTTTTATATGTCGTTATAAGAAAAATACTTACAAATCTGAATATTTGGCTTAACTGGTAGAACACATGCTCAATGAAATAAAAATCAGAATGAAAAGAAAAAAAATCTTTCTCGTCTTGGAAAAGCATAAATCAGAGTGAAAAGTTGAAAATTGGTTATGGTTCAAAAGAGATTAATCTCTTATCAATAATATTTACCCACGATTAAAGAAAAAATTTGTGAAAAGTGATGACCAAAGTGAAATTCGTCAGGAGCCTGGCTGGAGCGGAGGGCACAATTCCAAAGTTGTACAATATTATTTCATCTGCGTCAAATATAGTAATTAAACTATTTTTTGTGTTGGGCGAGTTGAGTGGTAGATTGTTGATGATTAGCTATAATTAGTAAGTAAATTAGTACTATAAATAAAACTAAATTAGAAGGTGGGTTGGTAAGAAGGGACTAATATTAAGGGCACAAAAGGCAGGGTTTGGCTTTCCCAGCATTCCCCTAATATAATCTTATAATACTAGTACTAGTTTAATATGCTAATTGATATCTTTTTAGGGGGCTCTGGCAATGATGGCTGCCACATCCCTAGCAGTCAATTTGTTTCTTAATTTTAAATTTTATCATATAATTATGATTTTCCTCTACGTTTTACTGGAAGTATATCCCTTAATTAGACTCACCCACCAATTCTGCTCCCCTTTAAAAAAAAAAAAGAGCTACCCACCAATATATATATATATATATATATATATATAATACCATTAATGCACCAAATTTAAATGGAAAATCATCATCAAATTTGGCCCACAATCTCGCTCTATAATATATGCTTGTAAAGTAAAGGAATATTGATAAATTTACGGTTCAGTTCTATATCATAATTATAATGAAATCTAGTTTATGGGATTATTTCTCTTAATAGAGTATTATACTATACATAGAATTTTTTTTCCGACTTGCTTGTGGGAAGGCAGTGTCAGATATAAAAATCGTCGACAAAGATCATAAATTTGTTGATGGCTTGTTCAGTTGGTTGTAAGCAAAGCCAATTTATCAACTCAAAGTTTGAAACCACCATTATGTTCACACTTCACACTATAATCATATTGTATGAACAACACAAACAAATCAAACATATTTATTCCTTTTCGTATTGCAAAAGAATGCTTCAAGAATCAAAGTTTGAAATTAATTCATATCTTTGAAATTTCAATTAGTTTTTTTTTTTCATCAAAGAAAGGGGAATTTTCAATTAGTTTAATTAGATGAAATT
Source organism: Corchorus olitorius (assembly GCA_001974825.2). Classification (NCBI taxonomy): domain Eukaryota; kingdom Viridiplantae; phylum Streptophyta; class Magnoliopsida; order Malvales; family Malvaceae; genus Corchorus; species Corchorus olitorius. Next base: position 13,436 of record AWUE01018462.1, on the reverse strand, counting down.
TATGAATGAGAAAGCGAGAGCTATAAGCTTTATTATTTTTCAAATCATTTCGATTATACACTAATTAGTATATAATTTTACATTGAATCAAATGTTCAAGAGCTTCAATTATATATAAATTTAATTGCTTGTATACGAATCATCCGATAAATGAGTTCCCATTTGGAGGTTGATTCATAGAGAAAAATCTTTAAAATGCATTGTATTAATTAGAGGAAGAATCAGTGACTTTATACCTTTTTCACAACTCAAGATCTCCATGGGATTAAAATTGTGGTCTTTTTTAAGGCTCGAGAGATATGGGTTTCGTTTTTCATTTCATATTTTTAAATAATAATTCTTAAAATTAAAATTTCATGTAAAGATTAAGAATATATATATGTCTTATGTTAATTAAATTTGCAATTTCCCCATAGATATACATACCATTATAATTCAAAAACATTTGCAATGTGGGATCAAAACACAAGAAAATAACCATGTCAAAATCCGTTGAAAGTTGACACATTAAAAGGCTGCTAATAAAGCAAATATGCAGTTGCTTTTGTGAAGGGGGGAACATCATGCACATGAAAATTTTTTGTAAAGAAAAAGTTTAACTTATTGTAATAATTAGATGAATTCAATTATTAGGTTGGACATATATATATTGAATATTAGTATATATTGTTTGGACTGCAATTATTAGTCATAGCTAGGTCGAAATTTTGGAATATAACTAGAAAAAAGAAGAGTAAAACCGGCCAAAACATAACCTTAAATAGCACGCTCTCTCCTTTTCCAACGAATATAAAGTAGTGGTAACTTTTTGATCGAATAAAGTACTAGTATTAAGGATTTAATAATAAGGGTTATTATTTCATATATAATTGTTCGTGAAATTCTTAGACCTCACAAATACTTAATTAGTATGAAAATGGCACATATGTTTCATTAATTTATAATTAGTGATTAACTAATTAAAATGTAGATATAATATTGATACCAGATTTATATTAGTCCCTCCGTCCCATATTTTCTGTCCCTTTTGAGTCAAAGTTTCATAACTTTAACCTTTAATTATAAAAAAATTATATAAAAATAAATTTTAAAAAATTATGTTTTGATTAAGTTACGTCTTAAACTTTTCAAAACATATTTTTTGATAATTTGATTGTATATATATTTTTTGTAATTAAAGATCAAATGTATGATTGGTTTGACCCAAAAGGGACGGATAATATGGGACGGAGGGAGTACTACTCTAACTCTCTTTTTATGGAATTCAACAGCTAATTAGCTGGGTTCACCTAGGTATGAGATAATTTTTTTTCTTATTAATTTGATAAAATTTTATTTTGAAAATTCCTTTCCGATTTGCATGCATGCCTTCCTCTGCATGGCAAACGTATTATTTTATTATTATAAATGATGAGCCATTCCTTTTTTTTTTTTTGGCCATAGGTGAGCCATTCCTTTCTCAAAGGGAAATAAAAACTAGCTATTTATACCTAGCTAGTAATTTAAAAAAAAAACAATTAATGAAAAAAAGCCCTTATGGTAGGAAATAGGAATCTAGACAAACTAGAAGCAAAGCTCTTTCAATTAATTATGCTTAATTATTTTGAAAACCTTTTGAGGCATATTAAGAAATTGAAACTTTGAAGTTAATTAGATGATGAAGTGTGTATGAATATACAATTGCCTCTTCCAAGGGAGAAGAGATTGATGTTGATGTTGATGTTGTTCCGAAGAAACCATGCATGTGATGTAATCTTCACACTAAAAATTCAGTGTTCCCCTTTTCATCATCTTCAGAGAATAAAAAGCTGAAGCTGGAATTGTTTAGAAATTAACACCCAAAAAGATGGTATATATATAAAAAACTAAATTGTCAAATTAAGATCAGATTTCCTTCATCTTAATATATAAAATTGTAAGCATACATAGTCATCATTATTACAGTTGTATTATGTAGTTTTGTTGCTTTTGTTTGTAAAGGAAATGATCATTCTATAAGATTTATAAATGGTTAATCTCTTGTGAAATTATAAGAACGAATATTCAATCTAAAATTTGACAATAAGTAAATTGCACACCTCCAATATTTATTTATAAATTATATAGAAATGATCATTTTATTCTAAAAGGAAAGCAATGTAGGATTATATAACAAATCTAACATTATTACTAATAAAGAATAATGTTAAAGATGCTTCGAGACTTCAATTTTTCTATTGAAATATTATTAAAAAATAGAAATTTCTGAATTTGAGAGTTCAGTCAGCTGCATTAAATTTTGTCCATGAATAGTTGTTTCTATAGTGCATGTAGATCTCTAAAATTAATAAAAATTCATAGGCTATAGATACAATCATGGTGTCGCCATGTTGAGAAAGAAATGGGGCTTATCAAGGCATATATGAGAAGGAAAGAAGAATGTTTAAGTATTTCATAGGAAGGTCCACATTGTACAATTAATTAGAGACTTTCAGAGTGGAAGCCAAAGGTCCCCTTTTTTGACATTTCAAGTGCCTGTTTAATTGGGGATTGCATTGACTCTAGATGATAAGTGAATGACATGAAAGTAAGGTCACTTCAAAAGCCAAAAAAAAAAAAATTCCCCTTTGTTCATCATGTTTCATTTTCTTTCTTTAATTAATGTGCAATAATAATGCAAAATCAGTACACACATAACATAGTGTTACATTTCATTCTATCTTAATTTGGTACAAAAAACCCTAATAATATCCCATAGTAATGGATTTCAACTTATGCAAAACAAGTTGTATTGAATTCTAAATGGAAGAAATCTCTCCGATACCTATTTTCTTTATTGAAAAAGTCTTAAACGCGAGTTCTTATTTAAAAGATATCGAATTCCTCTCACTCGACCCAACATGCCTTAATTAGTAGTAATAACATTCCATTGCATATTTCCGGCAAATTGCCCTTTTAGCTGGTGCATGCTACAGGTGTTCTTGTCGGCAGCCAAGGCCCATAATAAGAACCCATTCAGCCATTCTTGATCATATTCACATAGTCCATTGTAGAGTAAGATGGGTCCTGTCTAAAAGCTGAGATCCAAATTGACTGAAGATTGAAGAAGACCCATTTTTTTCTCTTTTGTGTTATGGTTTTTAGAAGCCAGTTGACCAAGACCTTTCATTGCAATGGCTTTGATTTAGAGACAAAACATGTTCTGATTAAGACTGGTTTTGTTTTGTTTACGAACCCCACAAAGAACCAAAGGTTAGCTTTTTAAGGACAGAATTGAGAATTCCCAATTTCGGAAGCCTCGAAAAAGGACTTAAAAATAACCATAGAATGTGAGTATTAAACTCCACAAATTTACTAAATCTCTCTTCAAAGGAATATAAGAGGGGAATTGCCTTTGCAATGATGACATTGTTGTTATTTCTTGACTTATAAGATGGGGATGACTATCTATATAGTATTTTGGTCAGCCTCATATTTCTTTTTCAAACCAAGTCTTTAAAGGAACCTTCACAAAACTTTGACATAATTATTCCATCCCACTTTATTATAAACAGGATAACTGAGATTATAAGATAAGAGATAAGAATTAATATACCTTAATATAAAAATGGAATTATATTATTCTTTAGACAATGCTTTACTCTTTGTAATCTATCTCTCTCTTATATCTAATAATGTAGAAAAAGTGAAGGGATCATAAACCCAAACTTTAGAATCTTTTTCTCAAATTAAATTTGGAGTTTAATTAGTAATAATATTCTTTTTCCTCAGTCTAGCAGGTAGAAGCTTGCAATCAAAGCATAAAGGAAGGGAAACAAGAGGAATTGAAAGGAGAGAAATCCAATAAGAATTTTCTTTTGTAAACAAATAATTCGTAGGTTACATGTTTAATGTTTTGAGAAGAATTAGAATGGCATCAATTATCAAAGAATCAAGCTTTAGAATAATAGTTCAAAAGTGGGAATAACAGTAAAGTGAATTCCACTTAGACCTACATGAAAAGAAGAGAATAGAATCATGAGGAAGAGTGGTGCTTGTTTAAAGCTTATTAAAATCATCAATTCACAAGCAAAAAACTACTGTATCTATATCTCCATTCTACATATATACTCTATGATACGGAAAATTCATTTGATTCTCTTCCTCTATTTGTGTGTATATCTTTTAGATTTAAAATAAATAAATTAAAAGCTCTTTGAAAGAGTAGAAAAGGAGGATTGCAAAAGGCTTTTAGGCATATGAAAACATTGATGTTGAGCAATGATGTTGTCCTAAGGGAGCATGGTCAGCTTTCCTATATAGCTAAATGAAGCTAGAAATAAAACCCTCTAAAAGGGTTTACAAACAAACATTTACCTTGAAAGATGTCGCTGACCACATCTCTTCTCTTGTCCAAAATGCTTATTTTTTTGCCTAAAATGAAGAAAACCCATGATTTAGAAGAGTGGAAATTGTTGGAAAAAAGAAGGGTTGATTTTTGGGTTTGGATCTAAAATCAATCTTTTTATGTTCCTTTGTTTATTTGAAGAGGTGGGTGAAGCATGCTTAAGGCATCATCTCATATGGACCATATTTGGGCAATGCATAATAATGGATCATGTGGAATGTATATATGATGATGTTGGTCTAAACAAGCACATCAATCTGAATATGGGCAATCTCTTCACGTTTGCCCTTTGTTATGGGGACGACATATATAATGGCATTTCAATCATGCTCATCAACTTCTTCTAATATTACTTGCACATGCAACTTGATCATATCATCACTTTATGCCTTGACGTATTGCAAAATTCTTTCTTAGCTCATTCCCTTCTTGTTGCATGCAAATTTTCCAAAATCATTTTCTTTATTCTTTATAGCCAATCTGTCTTGGGCCAGAAGGGTAACACAAGAGCTAGCTTGGGAACCTTATAATCATTCTTGATTTGCCCACAAATGGACCGGATAAGCCCAATTAACCATGTTGCTTTGAGCTTTGAAGTTTGAACTGATTGATTTTGAATTTGGGCTATGGGCTATTGTTTTGTTACCTTGGATGAGTGATGACAAATGGCAATTTGTTCGCCTTCGGAAGTGGGATCGAAATTGCTCACTTTTAAGCTTTGACTTCACCACAATAAGTTAGTTTTTGAGTATTTGAATGTGTCAATTTGATGGTATTTATATCATTAATCATATGTAGCAGCTCTTTTCCTCCATTTATTTATTAATTCCTTGCCATTCTACTATCAAAAAGCACCCACTAATCCAGGATAACTTATAGTATTAGTTGATTTGTAATTGCAAAGCACTTTCGCCTCTAGTTTTGAATACCATGGATTATCTAGTTGACAATGGATCATTAATCAATTTTGGGTCTGTCCCATGTTTTTTCTTTCCTAGTAACGTACTAAAAATAGGTTATTTCAACTTGTTTAGTTGCTCCTCAATGATTAGAGATAGAGTGCAATTTGATCAATTCCTAATTACAATTTGCAAAGTGTGTGCATTAATTGACAAACAAATTAGTTGAACCCCTATTTGATCCTCAGAATCCACTAATGTTAATGGCCATTACATATAAATCCAAACTTTGATTCTCCTTGTCTGCCTTCTTTCACAGTTCGTCTCCTTTTGAAGATCATTAACTCTAACCGGTTCCATATGCACATAGGCCATAGCCAATTTTTTTTGAGCGATTTGGTCATATCTCAAAATGACTATTGCCAGATTTTTTGAGTGATTTGGGCATATCTCAAAACGACTATGTGTCAATATATTGATTTTCCTCTATATGGCACAAATCCATGGAGGGAAAAACAAGTAGGAGAAAAAAATTTTTAAGGAAAAGAAGCTCATGCTTTGGTGCAGAGATGATATATTAATTGTCAGATGTCACCTTGTGATTGCTGCATTGATATTCGGTGGACGAATGAAATCCCATGCACCTACCAAACTATATATATTGGATCCACTAAAAAACTAAAAGAAAAAGCACTTAAATGATTGTACGATCATTATAATAGGATTAAGATATAGTTCACGTTTTCTTGCTTTTTTTTTCCCTGGTAATTAATACTGGCCATGAAATCAGTTTGTATTAGTTGGTTTGGTCAATCAAGCATAAGAAAAATCCCCAGCTGCTATGTGATGAAATTTGAATCAATACCATATAGTCTAGTAGTACATAGATATTTCAGTTGAAGTACTTTTTGTGAAGGCGGGCAATGTCAATGGCCACGTGGCCTGTTAATGGAGTGTTGAACTCTTAATTTTAGTGATCAAATTCAAATACCGATAACCTCAATTAGCGAAAATAAAAAAAGGGTTTTAGTAAGCAATGTGCTATATTATGTGGACTAGAATTGTGTGAGTTGTATAGATACTATGAGATATCCAGGTATATCATAATGTATTTTAATCAAAGAATTTGAGAATGTACATGAGCATAAACCAAAAGGTATGGAAGTGCAGAACAGATAAAGACAATCATATAAGATAATGGATGGAGCCTTCATGACACTGCAATTATGTCAAATGTGAAATATAACAGCATAAACAAGGACAAAACCGGCATTTGAAGTAATGTTATGTTGATTATATAAGCCAGGGAATCTCATTACAATATCAAACAAAACAATCAAAAAGAAAATTATGGAAAGGTTGTTTGCTTTGATAGTAACACTGACAGCAGCATTAAGTTATGTAAATGTCAAGTGTTTGGTACTTCCAGTTCCAGCTTACACAATTGAATCTCCACAGTTCAAAGTAATACACTTAGAATCTGATTTCGAAATTAGATTGTACAAGGAAATATCCTGGATGTCAGCTCTTGTCCATGGCACTTCCTTTCGGAATTCCACCAAAGAAGGTTTTCACAGGTTTTCCTTCTTCTCACAAAGAAGCTTTAAGACATAATTCTCACCTCACTATTTATTTATTTTCATTGTAATATTGCTTTGCTTGTTTAATTTCAGGTTGTATCAGTATCTTCATGGGGCAAACCTTAACTCAACCCAGTTTTTCATGACGGCTCCTGTCTTAACAAGCGTTATAAGTTCTTCTACGTCAACACATGGGTCTGCATATATTGTACGGTATTATATGCCTCCTAAATATGACGACAAAACCAGCCCTCCTCCACAGCCGGCGGCTGAACTGAACTTGCAGCTGGACAAGTGGAAGAGTCAGTGCATTGCAGTAAGAAAGTTTGGGGGATTCGCGGCGGATGACAACGTTGAGAGAGAACGAGATGGTCTGGTTTCTAGCCTTGGTAAACATTTTCCTGGAAATAAGTATAACTATAGCATTGCTCAGTATAATTCTTCGAAACATCCAACAGGGCGAGTGAATGAAGTTTGGATTATGGATGTATCGGGTTTCACTGCTGAGGGATGTCCTGTCTGAAGCAAAAACTATCGAAAAATGTTTGTGGGTGTAAAATTTGGTTGAAAAATGTAAACTTGTTTGAAAATTGAAATGCCAGAATCGCTCTGTAAGTTAGAAATAAATGAAAGGCATGCTTAAAAATAACAATGTCTCGGCGTGAATTAGTTATAAATAATTGCGTTTTCCTACACATCTCGACGGGCACAGACACAGTGGCCATATATAGAGTGTAATATTACAGAAAGGCTCAGAGCATGCCACCCTGGGTGAAAGAATATTACAGACGAGCTTTTAAATATTCAATTCAATCTCTTATTCTTTTTTTTTTTTTGGGTACGTATAAAATCTCTTATTCTGTTTTTCTCATTTCTACTATTTATTCGTTTCATTCGATCTTTTTCCTCTGTTTATTATCCCCTGCTTCCTTTTCTCTACAAAACTTGGCAAAGGCAAAAATACTGCCAAGAGAATATACATGAAGAAGCAATGTAGGATCACATCTGGGGTCTTGTCTGGACGACATAGACTTTCCCGTCTCTTACGACACCTTCAATATCTTGTGGAGATCCATAGAGCTCCTCAATAGCATGTCCGGCACGAGCAATGCTAGAAAGGATTGATTGTTGAAAGTTTCCGTCGTTTATCAATTTGTCGGAAGAGTAATCCAGCACAACTTTCTCTTCTTCATCCATGGGCACACTGCACAACAACAAATGTATTACATATTAAGATTACTAATAAATTGACAACGCCCAAGAAATTTATAAACATTGTATTATAAGTTTACCTATCATAAAGACCAGCACCCGCGTAACCTTCTAGATCTTCACCATTTGAATCAGATCGGAAGATAATGGATCGCCTTATGAAGAGACCAATGGGTTTGCTTGGATATCCCAATACCTGAAAAATATCGGAAAATCATTAGTGAGAAGATGCCATGGTGGCTATGTGATTAAATCTCATTATGCGTGTGTGTTACTTCAGTATTAGCATAAACAACAACAACTTCTTATTTATCAATGCTTCGCATCCAGTAAAGTAGATTCTCCTATTGGATCCACGGGCAAGTTTTACCTGAGGAGTGTCGAGATTGGTTTTCTTGCAAACAAAACTCAAAGCACGACCTGGATAAGCTCCAACCAAAGTTTCTCCAAGTCCCTTCACCACCTGTGTCAGATGGAGTTGCAATAGTTAATTTTCTTTCTGAAGGTGAAAAATACAATAGAACAGGAAAAAAACACAATAAACGGAGATGCATACCTCAGCATAGATCTCAGATGAGTCCCCTGAAGATGGATTAGTAGTATGAATAACAAATGCATAATCAGCATTTATTATTTCCTGAACTAGGACAGCCATACACAGGTAGTCGTGGTCTAGTTTGACTTTCCTGGTGCTGAAATATGCTCTCTCATTCCATTTTGAAGCCCAGACCTAGATTAAATAAGTGTAATAGATAGATCAATGCTAAGTATCAAATTAGAAATGTGAAAGGCGAAACCTGCAAACTTGCAACACACTTATTTAAGATTTTCCGAATAGGAGGAACAATTGTTAAAAGGCCCAGTTACTAGAAAAAGGATAGTGAGGTTAATGTGCCAAAGAAAGAAAGGACAAACACATTTCTAATTCCGATCCGTATTGCAGTAGTTTATAATTTGAAAAGCATCCCAGGAGCAAAAGCCGGTGACAAACATTACTAAATATTTGACCTCCTCTAAGAAATTGTGCTGCTAATCAGCTCTTTCAATTTTAAAACAAGAATAATTTAGGAAATCATGGTGGTCACCTTTTTAATGAAATAAAATAACCCAGAAATCATTCATCCTGAGTGTAGAGCAAGAAAAAAAGAGTCACAGTAGCAGTTGGCAATAATTGAGAAAGCTGGTGCCTGCCTAGCATACACCATGCTTGCCCGGGATACCCAAACGAATTTCATATAAAGGTATGATATTGCTAGTCCTGATCTATGGTTGAAGTTAGTGAAGTATAATTATGTATTAGACACTTTTCCAACTAAAGTGGCATAATGTAGGAATCAAACTTTGGGGATAAGCTACTTCCCTTTGCAGGAAAAAGTGGTATACCTACCTTTTTTATAGCAGTCCATGCTTGCTCCCACCTATGTTCACCTTCATCTCCAGGCCAAGGCATTCCAGAACTTTGCATCTTGGTCTTCAGCTCTTGCACCTGAAGGTAATAAGAGATTGAAATAAATCTGATAAGGGTCCTCTCAAAGAAATCTCTCATTAAAGTGATATCAATTTCTTACATATTTATCAGTAAAGGAAAGAAACAAAATTCTCAGAAAAGAAAAATTATGATTTACATGGGAGATATAGGTGATAGAGGGAGAAACGGAAATTTTTTGGTCAAACAGAGGATTCGGGATAAATGAAAACTTCACATTCAGAGAACTTGAATTTTAAATGACAGAAAACATGTTTCAAGCCATCATCACCCGCTTGTAAAAATGCTGTCAAGCAGGCAATAAAAGCTTGACAAAAGAAACACCTAAAGCTCAAACAGTAAGATGCATACCAATTGGGGTGGTGCTGCCAGCTGTAGAACTGTCTGACGAATCTCTGCAAGTGCATCAAAGTCTCCTCCTCGTAACTTCTTCTTCAATACTTGCAACTTCTCATCCACGTCCTGAAAATTAAAAAGAAGAAAATGAGAGTTAACCAGTCAGATAAATGGCCATTTTGACCAGTAAATCAGAGGACCCTAAATGCTTATTGATCGAAGTGAACATATTTTGCAGCAGCATATGTTTATTATTATGATTTCTTTGGGATAACACTTTTTAGATATAGCGGACCTTAAGTCACTACTCTATCTAGGAAATTTCTCGGCTCTCACTTAAATCTTAAGCCAAGGTAGTTAAATCACAATCAAATATCTGCCTCACTAAGTAGTTTTTTATGTTGACAAATTCTTGAAGGCATAAAGAAATTAGATTGAGAAATTCGAAGTTTCTGAGGCCTATTCTGAATTAGATTAACTGCTATATCATGGTTAGCTCGCAAAATCTGATTAAGACCTCATTTGGTTTTGCAATAATAAACATCCAGGAGCTTGATTTTGATACAATGCAAGTTCCGAAAGCTACTTGACATAATGGAAACCTTTAACCCCTGAATGAGATTATTGTGAACAAATTACAGGCCTTGATGCTGTAAGAAAGTGATAAAACATTAACAAAGTTCAGAGAAAAGAATAACCTTGTTTATTTTATCTGCGAGAACCTTCTCAAATACTCCAAATGGTAGGGCAACTGATGTAGGAATTCCAACCCAAGATGGTACTTTTCCTTTTAGATATGAGATATTGCGTGATTTAGCACCAACCTAGGAGAAAAATATGTACCCGTGCATAAATTAGACATACATCATTGATAAACATAGTTTAGAGCTCCCAGAATTCTGAAGAATATTGAAAAGTTCAATATCGAATCTTATTGTAATTACTCTATAAGTTAAGAGAAAGAAGAATAGCAGCAAATTTTGGAGATAAAATAAATAAAATTTGCAAGCCTAACCATTTCAGGTGTAAATTCGTCTGCTGATATGGCATATTTACCGCCAAACTGCTTTCTGACCAAAGAAATAGATGGCGAACTATCTTCCTTCAAGTTAGTTGAACTTGAACCAGCCAGCTCACCCTCCTTCACCTCACTAACGTAATGCAATGAAAGAGAGAACAAAGTTCAATCACTCTTGCTTCCATGAAAGCAATAGCACATTTTATGATGCATGATGTACATGACATTCTTCAGAAATAAGTTAGACATACCTATATACTACATCAGCTGATGAAGGTTTTAGACGCAATAATTTTCCTTTGTTTGCTTGGAGGTCAGCCAGAATGTTAGGATCAAAACATGTAGCAAAGCAAACCTGCAGGTGGTAATATACCCATCTCAATAAATAGTCAATTGACAGCTACAGAGAAATCTAAGTGCAGCAGGTAATCACCTTGCCATTTCTTGCTCGGACAGAAACATGTGATAAGACATCTGGCATGTCAGGTGTCAACACAGCAACTGTACCGTCTGGAATTTCTTCCTCTCCTTTTACACTTTTTGCCACTAGAATAGTAGGCTGGTCATAAGATTTATTCTGTACAGCAAGCAGCTCATCCACAACATCAACATATCCAACAACTTCAACTGGACTGATAACCTGCCAACTGTTGCAGGACAGGAAGTGTCAGTAATGACATGCTGATATTCCTATAATTCCTAAGCCAAAATCTCCTTAAATGTCATGTACCAGAACAAAAGATCTCCTTAAACAAATTAAGCCTAAATATAATCACAGAAGAAATGGTTTTACTGCAAATATTTTCTAATTATTAGTCAGCTACAAGGATTATTTATTAACCTGCCAAGATTAGCAGTCGCTCGAAGAACAGGATCAAGTCGATTAACAAGCGAGGATAAAGTTGCAGCTGATCCAGCTCGGATAATCTCTTCAGTAAATATATCGATCTGGAAAAAGGAAATTCAATGAGTGCAGTTTATTTTGGCTAATAAGATCACTATCAAGGTAACTGCAGAAAATTTACTGTGACCACACGAGTTCGAAATATAAAAATAATTAATAACGTACAGCCCACTCATCTACTCCAAGTAATGATCCAAGATATTGTGCTGATGGTTGTAAAATACGCTGGTACCACTCAGCCTTGCTAGCCAGTGCAAGGCGAGTTCTGTCTAGTACCGATTTTGCATACAGCGCCCACTGAGCACTCTTATTCTTGCACATGCTTAAGGCATGATCCCATCCCTGCATAAGTAATGTAGTTATTATACATAATCTTAAAACACAGGGTGATGATTGTATAATGACATGCAATAACTGAAGCATTTTCATGGAGCTCTTGAATTGAAAAAAAAAAAAAAACGCATAAGAAGGGCAATCTGCATGAATATGCTAATTAATTTCTCAATGGTGCATCTGACCATTAGTGACTGAAGAGGGAAAAAAGAATTGATAAGATTTGCATCTATTTTGCCCTGTATTAAAAAACTGAGTAAAATTTCTTCAAGTTTCTAAGATCACACTGCAAATTCTAGCAAATGGACCATCAAACCATTCTTCAGGAAAAATGCAAGAAGTGTTTCCAACTAGAAAGGGTGTTTCATATTTTCCACCAACATTTCACCTATCCTTTGCACATAAAAAAGGAACTATTGTATCTATTTAACCCTACAAAGAACTGGACTAAGATTTGTTATCTAGCAACAGAGATATTAAAAAAAAAAAAAAACTCCTCAAACTACAGCAATTAATCTTCAATTCTAACCTCAAAGCTCAATATCAAGTTCCTTACTATTTCCTAATAGAAATTGAAATGAACGGAATCTTTAACAAAGTTACATAAATTCTAATTGAATCTGTTGCCAAATATGTAAAAGTTTGCACCTGTTGATGCCCCAAAGAAAGGGCAAAAAGCATCATAGTTATGTATGATACAGGCAATATTTTACCTTCAAGCAAAAGATCAGATCCTCATTATCATCTGATGAAAGTGCCAGGTTTTCTAGAACAAGAGAGATGAAATACATAATTTTCTGCAAGGCACCAAAGAAGCCTAATCAGGAATCCCATACATCATAAAGATCATCTAGCACACTAGAGATACCAAAGAGCACTGAACAGAAAAAAATGTCTCTACATAGGAGATAATGAAGATAACAGCATTTACCTCTGGTCCAGCATTATTCAGCTCCTCATACCCTCTCTCAATAGCTGTCCTAACAGTAGAGTCAAGGGCAATGTCTAAAAACAATAGATCCTTCAGACGATCACTAGACTTTAACAACAATGGTCGAAGCTCTTGACGAGCCTCAAGCAAACCCTGTAAAAGGAGGGTTCATTGAGGATCAAGCAAGGTATATCAGAGAATAAATGGGCAGAGCAGTTATAGATTTCCAATCAACAGCACATACCTCAAGTAAGGCTTCTACATTTCTGTCTTCAACATGTTCAAGGACAAACCGGAGCAAATCCTGTTATCAATGTATCTCACCTATATGATCAACTTTTTTTTTTTTTTTTAGGGGGGGGGGGGGGGGG